>CM035848.1:226898189-227082894 GCA_020510985.1 Pholidichthys leucotaenia | reverse complement strand
TAAAAAAAGTCCACAGAGAGACCATCTATGCCTGGTGATTTTCCATTCTGGAGGCTCATTAGCGCCGTATGCAGCTCAGACAGAGACAGTGGAGCATCCAAGCCGGCAACAAGGTCCTCTGAGAGCACTGGAAGACCATCAAGGAAAACCTGGCCCAGTGACGTGTCCTCCCTCCACTCTGCTCTAAACAATTCACTGTAAAAGCTAGCAGCGTGTTTCCTGATCTCTGCTGCTGTGGAGATTGTTCTCCCGTCATCGCCCAACAAGGAGTGAATGAGCTTTCTCTGTCCATTTTTCCCCTCCAGTCCAAAAAAGTACTGGGAGGGCGAGTCCATCAGAGCTACATCCATGTAGCGTGAGCGGACCAGAGCACCCTGTGCGGTGACCCCTAGCAAGCTAGCCAAGGCTGACCTTTTTGACTTAAGAGCCTCTAAGTGCTCCTGTTTTCCGGTAGAACTGAGTAACTCCTCTAGCTCTACCACCTCAGTCTCCAGAACTTTCAAGGATTGGGTCAAGCTACGAGTGACATTTTGAGTGTACTGTTGGCAGAATTGTTTTATCTGTGCCTTACTAAAATCCCACCACATTTGGAGAGAACTAAAAGAAGATTTTTGTTCCCTGTGTGACTTCCATACATCATGAAAAACTCCCTTAAAAAACACATCATTTAAAAGTGTATTATTAAAATGCCAAAAAGCACTCTTACACTTTACATTTTCAATGAAAACAGAACAAATCAGCAGGCAGTGATCAGTGAAACCAACAGGACAGATACAACTATTTTTAAAAACACTCATTTGGTGTTTAAAACCATAGAAACGGTCTAACCTAGCCATAGATAAGAGGTTATCTTTAGCATGGCTCCAGGTGTACTGCCTCTGGTCCCCATGATGTGATCTCCACACATCGGCCATTTCATGTGCCTTCACTAGTTCCCTCAGCCTATTGGCAGAAGCAGGGTGAGGTTCCTGATGGTTCCTGTCCAGTCTGTGGTTTAATGTACAGTTAAAATCACCCCCCAGAAATAAAAAACTATTTGGATTACAGGATCTAACCGTATCTGATAGCATATTAAAGACCCTGATCCTTTCTGCTCTCTGGGTTGGCACATACACGTTTATAAGAACCAAGTTTACGTTTTCAAACTGTACCTTTAGCAAGAGTACATGTCCTTTCACCACCTCTTCTACCTCATAAGAGACAGGCACACAACCCCTAGAGAAAAGTACAGCCACCCCTCCACTATTATTGGATTTGTGGCTAAAAAAAATGCAGCCATCCCACTCTTTTCTCCACTGGCACTCAATGTCTACAGTGCTGTGAGTCTCCTGGACCATCAGCACGTCAAGTGCCTTTAAATTAAAAAGCTTGTATAAAGAGGCCCTTTTTACATCATCCCTGGCCCCGTTTATATTAAGAGTGCCAATTCTGAGGTGGGGCATTAAAAAGGATAAAAATAAGGTACAGTAAAAAAACACACACATAGCATTAAAGGGAAGAAACAAACTAAGAGTCAGCATGACTGTTAGTAATTTGTGATTTCAGTTTGACAACCAGTTTCTTTAAACGAAAAATTTCCTGATCAGTAAAAGTCTCATTCCCATCATTCAGTTTCATCAGCTTGCGAGCTGATGCCACAAATAACTCCAGATCTGGAAAGTAATTTTCCACTTTCACAGCTCTGCTCCCCTTGGTCACCTGGAGAAATTGCCTAATTTTGGTAAAACAATAGGAGCTTTGCTCCTCCTGCGTCTGCATCATTTCAGACTCAGCTCCACTTTCGTCAGAGACGCTCTCATCTAGTAAATCTAACTTCCCAACCCTACTAGATTTAGCAGAGCTCTGCAAGTTTTCAGCACTTTTTCTTTTTTGTGCAGCTTTAAAAGGATCCTCTTCAACAAAACTACATTCCTGCATTTCTTCATGAAACGCAACGTTTGTCATGCAGTGTTTGCTCTGTGTGTCCGCTACATCCTCAAACCGCTCCTCCCCCGCCTGCAAAGTCTGTTCATTCACGTTCCTTCGTTTAACTGCACTTTTACTTACACCCTCCACCTGTTTACCCCGGGCGACAGGCTCGTCACAATGATCAGAGCTGCCGCCAGACAGAAATTCCCCACCATCACTGTTTGGGGGGGCAACTACCGCGCCCGCCGCGGCCACCCCAGCAGAGGCGGCCGCGGCCGCCCCAGCACAAGCGGACGCCCCCGCAGAAGTAGAAGCGGACGCGGCTGCGGTCGCGGTCGCGGCTGCGGTCGCGGTCGCGGCTGCGACCGCCCCAGCAGAAGCGGGCGCCGCAGCGGCATCCGCCGCAGCGGCATCCACCGCACCACATGTAGCGCTACCCTCCGGACCACCAGAAACAGCGGCGTCACCTTTCTTACCGCCGGTGCTCTTTGTGTTCGCCTTTTCAGGACATGACCTAATAAGATGGCCTTCTGCGCCACACGCAAAACACTTCATGGTTTCAGATGTTGCAAACACCAAGTAGCTAAAGCCGTCAATCCTGAAATTAAAAGACGCGTTCAGTTCAGCAGAGCTGTCTTTCAACACCATGAAACACTGCCTCCTGTGACATACAACATGCTTCAGCAGGGGTGATTTACTACCCAGAGAGACCATTCTGATAGGGGACACAACCTGGCCAAAATGGGACAACTCTCTAATCAGCTGATCATTTTTAACGAAAGGAGGAGCGTTTGAGATGGTGATCCTCCTAGACGGGTTCGCCAGCGGTAAAACGGGAGTAAAAGTGTCACCTATGACCACTCCCTGTGCCACCACCTGATCAGATTTTTCAGTCGAATCCAGAAAGATCACAATTGCGCTGTTCATCCTCGATGCTGATTTTATGCTGCCATGCCCAACCACCTGTCCTACAGCGAGGCTGGCCTCCTCCACAGAACAGGGAACTGTCGGGAGGATTCTCACACCATGACGCCGGGTTAAGCGCTCAAACTCCACACCACCATCAATCACCGGCATGATGCCGGCCGGGAAAAACCGGCAGCAGAAGCTACCGTTCCCCAACACACTCACTCCAACACTCACGCCCCAGCACACACACACTCAACCCACTATATTAAACACACACACTTCAAACACACAAGATAGAGAAAAAGTTAGAAAATACAAAGTTTAAAGTACTCACTCGACACCACTCCACACCCCTGCTCCCACAAACGCCCACGCATGCGCACGAGAGAGAGAGAGAGAGAGAGAGAGAGAGAGAGAGAGAGAGAGAGAGAGAGAGAGATATTTTGATTTTTCAACACACCTTTATTGTCACAAAGTCAACAGAAAAACACAACAACTAAAACAACTAAAAGAAGCAATGGAAAAGTAAAATGACTGACTGACAAGAAATCAAAGACACGAGTAACCAAACAAGGAAAACTAAAACAAAAACTTGCTTCTTACATCAGGACCATACCATAGGTAATTTTCCCCTCCTTAACACAACACAGGATGTGCTTAAAGCACCACATAGCCTCAAAAGTTTCAACATTTTGCATCAGATGATAGTAAATGTAATCAATCATTATTCGAGCCTTAATCATGTCAATCAGCATGTCTTTTACATTACAATCCAGCATTTGTTCATTTTTTCTTTTCCTACTAATATAAATAGCCATTTTAGCCTGACCCAGGATGAAATTTAAAAGTTCACTCTTTTTCTTAGTTCTCTGCCTATATGGAAAGCCCAAGATAAAAATCTGCAGGGAAAAGACTTCTCCAAACAGATAAAACAGCTTCCCCCAAAAAACAAACAACAAATGCAATCTGTTACAGTCCAGAAAACAATGAAACACAGTCTGTTTCTGAGGACAAAATGGACAAAACTCAACAACATTCGGGTTTAAAATAGAGAAAAAAGCATTTACAGCCACAGCACCATGTAAAACTCGCCATTGTAGGTCTCCAACCTTCTTAGTTAATGGTGGTTTATAGAGTGCTCTCCAGGCAGGCCTCACCTCTGAACCCAAACCCAAGTGTTTCCTCCATGGTGTATCAGCTCGACCTTTTAACTTATTTACATTTAAAACTTTCACCAAAAGTCCATACATTTTTTTACCAGGAGAGTCACAAATGTTAATGTGTTCAGAGTTTAAAAACACACCAGTGCCATCTTTAAAATCAGGAGATAAAACACTAAAAGGAAAAGGCTCGTCAGCAGTTTGCACAGAGTTTTTGCAGTGTAAAACAATAGCAGAGTGTTCTTCTGCAGACAGGCAGTCTCTCCAATCTTTCAGCAAGTTCATTATAGTTCTGATTGAAGAAACGCCAAGAGCCGAGCACAGGGCAACAGCATTGCCCAAGCTAGGACCACATAAATTTACCAAGTGTCCCAGCGTTGTGACCTTTGCAGAAATGAACTTTTTTAAAACAGAAGGTCCTGAAGCATTGCCCACATCAAAATGGGTCCCGAACACAAGTGGTTCCTTTAAAAGCCAGAAAGGTGACAAGGAGGCCTGGGGAGAGTTCTTTTTAAAAAGTCCCCAGATTTTAAAAGCACTTTGGTAAAACTGGGGAAGTTCTGGGAGTTTTGGGCTCCTTAAGTCCATTAAAAACAACGACTCCTCTAGTCCAAGCCCTCCACAGCGAGCCAGGACAGCCCTGGCAATAGGTCTCCACACAAGGTCGAGGGGGCCACTCAGCAGTCGCTGAATGAACTGCAGGCGGAAGACAGCCCCCCTGCTGGCCAGATGGATGAGCCCTTGACCACCTTCTTCCCTCGGTAAAAACAGGATGCTCTGTGGAACCCAGTGAAGACGGTCCCAGAAAAAGTCCACGACTATAGATTGCACTCTGGCCAGCAAATTGGGTGGAGGGTCCAGACAAGATAGTCGATGCCACAGCATCGAAGCAATCAAGTTGTTGATGATTAAAACACGACCTCTGAAGGACAAGCTTGGCAGAATCCATTTCCATTTTTTTAGTCTTCCTTCAGCTTTTTCTAAAAAACACTCCCAATTTTTCCCAGTAAAAGTCTGATTTCCTAAGAACACACCAAGATTTTTAAAACCACCTTGTGTCCACGAGAGGCCACCAGGTAGGGCAATTTTTTGTGGTCTCCCCCACACCACAACAGCTTCACTCTTACCCCAATTCACTCTCGCTGAGGAGCACTCACCAAAAAGATTGACAGTTCTTAAAAGGTAATCTACATCATTTTGATTTTTTGTAAAAACAACAACGTCATCAGCATAGGCAGACACTTTAAAAACAGAGTCAGAGTTGGGGACTTTAAAACCAGTGAGGCCTTGCCTTAGTTTACAAAGGAGGGGCTCAATGGCAAGAGAGTACAGCATACCTGAGAGAGGGCAGTCCTGTCGGACACCCCTCTCAACTTTGAAAGGAGCACTCAAACCACCATTAATCTTAAGAATACTCTCAATGTCTCTATACAAAGCCTGGATCTTGGCGATGAACCCTGAGCTGAAACCAAAGGCCTCTAATGTCTGCCAAAGGTATGGATGTTCAACTCGGTCAAACGCCTTTTCTTGGTCTATTGAAATAAGACCAAGTTCTTTGACCAATGAGCTGGAGAGGTCCAAAACATCACGAATTAAAAAAAATATTGTCTGTAAACAACCTACCAGGTACACAGTAGGTCTGGTCTACATGGATGACCTGCTCCATCGCCTTCCTCAGTCTGGTAGCCAACACTTTGGAGAGAATTTTGTAGTCAGTACAGAGGAGGGCCACCGGATGCCAGTTCTTAATGTCTTTCAAGTCGCCTTTCTTTGGAAGGAGGGTGAGGACTGCTCTCCTACAACTTAGGGGCAGGTGACCCTTCCGCAGACTGTCAGACAGTACTTCCAGCAAGTCCTCACAGATCTCAGACCAGAACGCCTTGTAGAACTCCGGTGGTAGGCCGTCTATCCCTGGGGCTTTTCCACACTGAAGAGACTGGACAGCCACTGCTAATTCTTGCAGAGTGATCCCGCTCTCCAGCTCCGCATTCACGCTAGCCATCACCTTTGGCAAGTCCGTCAAAAAATGACTCAGTGCATGTGGATTCTCAACAAATTCTTTCTTAAAGAGATCCTTGTAGAAAGCAACTGCAAAGCGACGGATCTCCGCAGACTCATGGATCGGCCGCCCGTCCTCGGAGCTAAGAGAGTGGATCATCCTCCTCTGACCATTCTTCCTCTCAAAACCAAAGAAAAAATGAGATGGAGCGTCCATTAGTGCGATGTTCTGGAACCTACTGCGTACCACAGCGCCCCTGGCAGCCACACCCAGTAGGTCAGTTAAAACAGACTTTTTGCCATTGAGGGCCTCAAAATGTCCTCTTTCTCCTGTGGAGCCTGCCAAAGACTGCAGCTCCACTACTTCTCTCTCCAGGTCCCTGACAGACCTGGCCAAGTCTCCAGAGACATTGCGAGTATACTGTAGGCACAGATTCTTTATTTGGCTCTTCCCTACATCCCACCACTGCTGCAAAGAACTAAAATTTGATTTTGTTAATTTAAAATTACTCCAAAAAAACATAAAAGCAGTTTTAAAACTGTTATCCGATAAAAGTGACGTGTTAAAATGCCAGTATGCACTACTGCACTTTATATTTTTGATAAAAACACAACACTGAACCAGAGAATGATCTGTGAAGCCAGCAGGGACTATAAAAGCACTTTTAAAAATGCTAAAATGGTGCTTAAAACTGTAAACCCTATCCAGTCTAGCTAAGGACAGAATATTGTCCTTTCTATGGCTCCACATGTACTGTCTAGCCTTGCCATGAAAATTTCTCCACACATCACACAGATCATGAGCTTCTATGAGACCTTTTAAAACTCTCTTGGATGCAGCATGTGGCTCTGGGTGATTCCTATCCATAAGAGGATTTTCTGTACAATTAAAATCACCTCCCACAAATAAAAAGTCATCATTACTGCAATTTTTGATCGTGTCATCTAAAATGTTTAAAAAGGCCAATCTTTCTGTGCCTATGGTTGGAGCATACACATTTATAAAGACAACTTTCACATTCTCAAAAACAGCTCGACCTTTTAAAATGTGGCCTGCAATTATCTCATCAATGTCATAAGAAAGTGGAATAAAATCTCGAGAAAATAAAACACCCACTCCACCACTGTTGCTGCTTTTATGACTGAGAAAAATGTCCCCTTGAAATTCCCTCCTCCAGTCAGCAGCATTGTCCTCAGAACTATGAGTCTCCTGAACAAACAGAACATTAATTTTCTTGCATTCTGCAAGAGTAAAAACACACGCTCGCTTAGACATTTCTCTTGCTCCATTGATGTTGAGTGTGCCAAAATTAAAACTACACATGTGTATAAGAGGGCAAAGCCAATACAAAAACAGAAAAGAAAGAATGAGCGATAAAAGACTAATCATCCTGGGCAATTTGGTTCTTAACTTTTAGTACAAGCTTTTTTAGTCTGCAGATCTCCTGATCAGTGAAACTTTCCTGCTCAAGTTCTCCCCTATTTTTCATGTAGACCCGAGCAGAGTCAACAAAACGTTTTAGATCGGGGAAGAAATTTTCAACTTTAACCATTCTGGATCCCTTAGTGTCCTGCAAAAACTTCTGTATTTTTGTGAAGGGGTAACCACCTCCACTGGCCCCATCATCACTGCTTTCACCATCACTCTCTATCTCAGACCCAGCATACGAATCTGGCTGAGATAGAGAAACCTCAGAGCTGTCTTTGACAACCCTTTTTACTTTGCTCCTCTGCTGTTTGGTTTCCAAATTCTTTCGCTTGATTGAGATTTTACATAACTCTTCATCTATTTCAATGTCATCCTCGTCCTCCAACACTGACTCAGCCACCCTGGTAGCTGTCTCTTCCTGCCTCTCGCTCACCCTGTGCTGTGGTTTTATATTCATTTTTCTAGTCCCACCATCTACCTGGGCCTCATTTGGCTCATCTGTCTGACCCTCAGCGTGATCCCTCTCGGTAATCTCACCCTTGTCCGCAATGTTGGTCTGTGCAGCAGCCCTGCGATGTACTTTAACTTTTGCTGCTGTTTCATTTATGATCGACAGGCTGGCTGTGGAGGGCGGCGAAGCCGCCCCGCCGCCAGACGGCCCCGCGGCCTTGGCTGAAGTGCCCAACGGCGCGGTAGCGCCGTCAGCCTCGGAGAGTAGCAAAGCCGCTCCGCCGCCAGACGGCCCTGAGACCGCACTAGCGGCCTCCCCCGAGTGATCACCCCCCACTCCCTGAGGGCATGATCGAATCAAGTGTCCCTCCATTCCGCAGCCGAAACACTTCATATTATCGGAGGTGACGTGGATGGTGTAATCAAAGCCGTCAATCCGGTATTTAAATACGAGGTTGAGGCTTTCCTCGCTATTCTTTAAAATCATGAGCACCTGTCGCTTAAAAGACTTGACATGCTTTAAACGCGGGGACTTACAACCGAGAGGGATGTGCTTAATCGGGGACAAAAGCTGCCCGTGTCTCGACAGCTCCTTCTCCAACAGCTCATTCTTTAAAAATGGTGGGACATTTGAGATCGTAATTCTCTTCGCGGGATTTACCAGAGACAGAACAGGAACCAAAGTGTCTTTAATCACAACCCCGCTCTCCACTACCTGGTTAACTTTTTCCACACTATCGAGGAAGATTACCACGGCACTATTCATTCTCGAAGCTGATCTAACGCTTTCATAACCAACCAGCTCCCCCACAGCCAGACTACATTCCTCCACTGAGCAGCTGACAGCCGGTGTCAGTTTGACAGCATGCCGGCGTGTCAGCTTCTCAAACCCGGAGCCTCGCTCCAAAACCATGCTGACCAGCAGAGCTGGCAGCAGAAACCCCCCTCCGAGAACGCCTACCCCACCCCAGCTACAGAAAACAACAAAAATTAAGATTATTTAGCAGAAAAAAAAAACCCTTAAACACAAAAAGATAGAGAAAAGTTTGAGATAAATCACTCACGCTGTCACACGCTCTCAGCTCGCACTCACGACCACACCCACTCAGAGAGAGAGAGAGAGAGAGAGAGAGAGAGAGAGAGAGAGAGAGAGAGAGAGAGAAAGAGAGAATTACAAATGATGGTGGGTGTGGCAGTTTGGGAAAACCCCCACAACACACAGGGACAGACATCTCGCTACTCCTGGGTTTTTTCCACTGCATGCTGTGATCTAATCTGCCATTTATGCATTTCACTGCTGTGAGGTTAATGTGCCATCCATGCATTGTGTTCATGCATCCTGTCTGTGCCTCTCATATGCAAATGCTCATATCGACCCATGTGAATGCTTTGACGTATTGTTGTAGCTGAGTATATAAGCTGTCTGAATTTCATGTTCAACCTCTCATTCTCTCACTTCAACCTCTGCTGCAGGACACAGACTTTGTGTCCCCTCTTCACTGAGAGCCGTGGGCTTGCTCCCGGCGCGCACGCACGGCGCCGGGAGAGGAGCTCATGACAGCGGTATGATTAATAAAACCTGCTTAAAACCTCAGCATCGCTGCCTTATTTTATCATCCGCCGCACTGGTGACCCGACGCTGAAACGAACACGCTGCCAGCGAACGCAACGCCCGGCGGTGATTCTCCAACGACCAGCGAACGCGGCAGCCTGACTGATCTGCCCTCCCTTCTGCTTCAGGGAGACCTCAACGCGGAGTTTCCAGGCGAAACTCTCCGGAGAACACCCACGACCGGGAAAGCTGAGCAACGTTTCATGGTGAGATCTGCACGCCTAGATCGGCACATCCACGCTGGACCAGCCGCGCTCACAGCAACTCCACACGAGAGCGCATGCACCTCGTCCCCTCTCCACGACGGCGATCCCCATGGCCGACGGAGCACACGTGGACCTGAACGCACCATGACCGAATGAGTGACAGAGCGTCTACTTCCCTTCACCGCTCCAACACATTGAACAGGGATGATTAAGCTCCCTGACCCTGGTTCTCCTCTCCAGCTGGCCCACCCATCACGGAACCCCGGCGCACGCACCGGGGAGTTACGAGGACGGCACACACCACGCACGGGACAAATACGGCTTTTCTGACCGCCTTCCTTCTGCTGCACACTGGCCCTTCAGGCTTGCTCGTTCACCTGAGGCACGTAGCTTGCTCACTGGATTTTATGGTCTTAGCCACGGCACACAAGGGAAATTCAGCGGTTTGCGGTTCCCGAGAGCTTTAAGGTTGTGCCCTCACCTAAAGCCAACACGCCAGTTCCTCTGCTCTCATCACAGCCGCCGCGCAGCCTCGTCTTTTCTTCATGGCCGCTATTAATCCTTGCAGGACTTAATCGCGAGAGGAGCCAGTGACTAATTTTTCTTCTTGTGGACCTCTGCACGTTCAACGGGACAGCCCTAAGACATCGCGGACCCACAAGCAATTTTTGCGCGGCCCGGACGTTTTCATCGTCTCCGGCCGGCTTTTACTACCCCCCACCCCCCTCCACCCCCTCCTGCACAGACCTTTTCCCTGCTCGCTGCCCAAGCTGCACTATCGAGGTCTTGGCCACCTGCCGAGCCCTCTGGGGGGGAGCTGTGGCGGTTTGGGAAAACCCCCACAACACACAGGGACAGACAGCTCGCTACTCCTGGGTTTATTCCGCTGCATACTGTGATCTAATCTGCCATTTATGCATTTCACTGCTGTGAGGTTAATGTGCCATCCATGCATTGTGTTCATGCATCCTGTCTGTGCCTCTCATATGCAAATGCTCATATCGACCCATGTGAATGCTTTGATGTATTGTTGTAGCTGAGTATATAAGCTGTCTGAATTTCATGTTCAACCTCTCATTCTCTCACTTCAACCTCTGCTGCAGGACACAGACTTTGTGTCCCCTCTTCACTGAGAGCCGTGGGCTCGCTCCCGGCGCGCACGCACGGCGCCGGGAGAGGAGCTCATGACGGCGGTATGATTAATAAAACCTGCTTAAAACTTCAGCATCGCTGCCTTATTTTATCAACCGCTGCAGTGGGCTTAAAAGCATGTTTGTGGCAACATCCTTACTGCCGATATTTTGGATTAAAGCCAGGGCAGAATATCCCTAGATTGCAACAAAAGCCCTGAAAACCCTGTTCCTATTTCCAACCTATCTTTGTGAAGCATGACTTTCACCATTAATAGCAACCAAAACAAAGTGCTGGAATAGAATGGACAAAGAATACACTCCGGGTTTCACTGTCTCCTATCATTCCGAGATGGGATCATCTCCTGTCAGAGAAACAAGCTCAGGCATCTCACTGAAGGTAGGTTTTTGTAATCAAACACGCTATATATGCGTGATGTGAAGTGTCAGTTTTCAGCTCTTCTTCTAAACCATCTCCTGAGTACTGGAGAGGAGAGTCTGGCCACTGGTGGAACCACGGATTCGGGAGGAGCAATGTGGTTTTTGTCCTGGCTGTCGCACATCAGACCAGTTCTTTACCTTCTCTTGAATCCCCGAGGGTTTGTGAGAGTTTGCCCAAACATTCTACATGTGCCCTGTGGACTTGGAGAAGGCACTGGACCTCATCCTTCATGATATGTTGGGGGGGCGGGGGGCTTCGGGAGTATGGGGTACTGGCCTTGTTGTTACGAGCTATTCAGTCTATACAACCGTTGTGAGAGTTTGGCTCGTATTGCCAAGACTAGGATTCATTCCCAGTGAAGGTTGGACTCCACCAGGGTTGCCCTTTGTCACGAATCCTGTTCATAATTTTTATGGACAGGATTTTTAGGCACAGCCAAGGAATGGAGGGTTTCATGTTTGGTGACCACAGGATGTCATTTCTGCTGTTTGCAGATGATGTCCCGTTGGCGTCAGCAAGCAATGACCTACAGGTCTCACTGGGACGGTTTGCTGCTGAGTGTGAAGCAGCTGGGATGAGAATCAGCAGTGCAGTGGCTAAAGATGTTAATGACTAATGGGTATGGTCTATACTTGGGTTCTCTTATAAAGTAAATGGGAAAAGAAAATGGAATTTTTTTCATGAAAGAAAGATTGTGTGTGAAGTTGAAGCTCACCAATGCTGTGGGTCTTCAGGGTCCTCAACAAGCCTCATCTCTGCTCCCTTGAGCGGCCAGATCAGCTGGTGTTACGTTAGTTCAGTTTCTTTTTAAAAGTCAGATCCATTCTTAAATAACAGAGTGAGCTGGCTTTCTTAAATCCAAGAAGTAGCATGTGTTGCTGCAGCAATCCTTTCACAAACACTTGGCATCTGAGTCCACATGCTCACGCCTGAGATTAATTGTCATTTAAAGGCTTTGCTGACTCTGCTGCATGAACTTCTGCATGAACTACATGATGCCTTCATACCCGTAGGACATCACAATCACAACACAGATGGCATTTCTTTATGAAACCAGTTCCAAAGTACAGAAAGGAAAACCAAAGTATGGAGAAAAAAAAACAAAAAAAAACCCAGACCAATAATATCCTAACATAATAGACATTGTGGATAGTTTTACAGACAGATGATTTTGGCAGATAGAACACTGGATATCGGTAATAGGAAAGGAGGGATTGCACCTTTTATTTGTGCCTGCAAAAGTCAAAATAATAAAACCTAGAAAACATTGAAAACTGATGTCACAGCATTATAATCATTGACAAAAGTCCCCAACATATAATCTCTGGCATTGGGAACTATTTGATAAAACCAGAGGCTGTGCTAGACATTTTGGTCATCTGTCATTCTGACAGACATGTTTGCAAAAAATCTGTCATACTGTCTATCATTTTAATTTTCATGCTAGATAACGTTTGTTTTTGTTCACATGTAGCCATGCATGGTTGTGCTTCATTCTCCACTGCATTTGTCACTTTTTTCCACCCCTTTTATCAGCACCATCACAACTGTTTGGATGTTTAGAGGAAGGTTTCATACTCAGCTGCTCTGACATTATTGTAGTTGTATTGGAATGAAGGCTGTGTGTAGCTGCATACAGGCAAAGAAAAATAAACCATCATAAAAACTTAAAACACAAATATCAAAGTGGAGACATCACTAGATAATAGTCTTCTTCTTTTGGCTGTTCCCTTTAGGGGTCTCCACAGCAGATCATCTGCCTCTATCTCCCCCTATCCCTTGCATCTTCCTCTGTAACACCAACCCTCTCCATGTCTTCCTTCACTACATCCATGAATCTTCTCTGTGGTCTTCTTTTTTTTCCTCCTGCCTGGCAGCTCCGTCCTCAACATCCTTTGTCCAGTATATCCACTATCCTTTCTCTGCACATGTCCAAACCATCTCAGCCTTGCCTCTCTTTGTCTCTAAACCGCTCAACCTGAGCTGTCACTCTGACATTCTCATTATTAATCCTGTCCCTCCGAGTTACTCCCAATGACAATCTTAGCATATTCAACTCTATCACCTCCAGCGCTGCCTCCTGTCTTTTTGTCAGCGCCACCATCTCCAAATCATACATCATAGCAGGTCTCACTACCGTCTTGCAAATCTTCCCTTTCACTCTAGCTGTTACTCTTCTGTCAAAAATCACCCCTGACTCTCATCTCCACCCACTCCACTCTGTCTGCACCCTCTTCTTACCTCTCTTGTGCATTTTCTATTGCTTTGGATGGTTGACCCCAGGTATGTAAACTCATCTACCTTCACTACCTCTACTCGTTGCATCTTCATCCTAACATCTGCCTCCCCTCATTCACACTCATGTAGTCTGTCCTGCATCTTTCATTTGTCTTCTCTCCACAGCATACCTCCACCTCTCCAGCTTCTCTTCCACCTGCTCCCTATGCTCACTACAGGTCACAATGTCTGCAAACATCATGGTACACGGAGAATAATACTAGATAATAGTATTCATAGATAACATAGATTATATATTAGATAATAGTATTAATATTATATTATTTTATATATTAGATAACAGTATTCATAGATAATATACTGTAGATCATAGCACAAATTTTATTATAGTGTATATATTTAATAACCACTATAAATTGGACAGGTGGGAGCTAGAAGTAAAAATGACAATAGATCACCCTGAGTGTAATCTGTCAAAATAACAGCCAGCCTTTAGATTTTTCTGACACTGCTAAAAAAAAATCTGTCAATGACAGACAATTTGACAGATTTTTTTTTTTTTTTTACCAGTCTCCAGCCCTTCTCCAGTCTCCTGGAGAAGGGCTGGAGCTTGGCCTTCTCTGAAGTTGCCCCGGGCGAGAGGCGACAAGCAGGGGTGGGTATTCTTGTATCCCCGCACCTTGCTGCCTCTATATTGGAGTTTTTCCCAGTGGACGAAAGGGTTGTTTCCCTGCGCCTCCGGGTTGGGAAATGGGTCCTGACCATCATTTGTGCCTATGCACCAAATGATGGTTCAGAGTACCCACCCTTTTTTGGAGTCTCTGACTGGGGTGCTGGAGAGTGCAGCTCTTGGAGACTCCGTTGTCTCCATTGTCCTTCAATGCACACGTGGGCAACGATAGTGAAACCTGGAAGGGGGTGACTGGGAGGAACAGCCTGCCCGATCTGAACCCAAGTGGTGCTCAGTTATTGGACTTCTGTGCTAACCGCAGTTTGTCCATAACGAACACCATGTTCAAGCAAAAGGGTGTCCATATATGCACCTGGCACCTGGACACCCTAGGTCGCAGGTCGATGATCGATTTTGTTAGCGTGTCATCAGACCTGCGACCGTATATCTTGGACACTCGGGTAAAGAGAGGTGCAGAGCTGTCAACTGATCACCACCTGGTAGTGAGTTAGATCCGATGACAAGGGAGGATGCCATTCAGACCTGGTAGAACCAAATGTATAGTGAGGGTATGCTGGGAACGTCTGGCTGAGGCCCCTGTCCGGGAGGTCTTCAACTCCCACCTCTGGAGGAACTTCAACCAAATTCTGATGGAGTCTGAAGACATGGAATCTGAATGGACCATGTTCTCCACCTCCATTGTTGAAGCAGCAGCCCAGAGCTGTGGCTGCAAGGTCGTCGGGGCATCTTGTGGTGGCAATGCCCGAACCAAGTGGTGGACACCAGTGGTGAGGGGGGCCATTAAGCTGAAGAAGGAGTCCTATCAAACTTAGTTGGCTTGTAGGACTCCCGAAGCAGCTAAGGTGTACTGGCAGGCCAAGAGGAGTGCAGTTCGGGTGGTTGCTGAAGCAAAAACTCGGGTATGGGAGGAGTTTGTTGAGGCCATGGAACAAGACTTTGGGTCGGCCTCGAAGAGATTCTGGCAAACTGTCCGGCAGCTCAGGAGGGGGAAGCAGCTCCCTGTCCACACTGTGTATGATGCAGATGGGGTGCTGCTGATTTCGACTGGGGATATCGTCGGGCGGTGGAAGGAATACTTTGAGGATCTCCTCAATCCCACTGATACGCCTTCCACAGAGGAAGCGGGCTTATGGACGAGGGGGACAACTTGCCTATCACAGGGGCTGAGGTCGCCAAGGTTGTTAAAAATCTTGTTGGTGGCCGGGCCCCGGGGGAGGACGAGATTCGCACAAAGTACCACAAGGCCCTGGATGTTGTAGGGCTGTCATGGTTGACACGCCTCTGCAACATTGCGTGGAGGTCGGCGGCAGTGCCCTTGGCATGGCAAACCGGGGTGGTGGTTCCTCTCTTCAGAAAAGGGGACTGGAGGGTGTGCTCCAACTTTAGAGGGATCACACTCCTCAGCCTCCCTGGGAAGGTCTATGCCAAGGTACTGGAGAGGAGAGTCCAGCCGTTGATCAAACCTCGGATTCAAGAGGAGCAATGTGGTTTTCGTCCTGGCTGTTGTACATCAGACTAGCTCTTAACCCTCTCAAGAATCCTCGAGGGTTTGTGGGAGTTTGCCCAACCAGTTTGCATGTGTTTTGTGGACTTGGAGAAGGCATTCGACTGCGTCCCTCGTGGTTTTTTGTGGTGGGTGCTTTGGGAGTATGGGGTATCGGGCTTGTTGTTACAAGCTATTCGGTCTCTGTATGACCGTTGTGAGAGTTTGGTTCGTATTGCCAACACTCGATCGGACTCATTCCCAGTGAGAGTTGGACTCCACCAGGGCTGCCTTTTATCACCGATCTTGTCCATAATTTTTATGGACAGGATTTCTAGGCGCAACCAGGGAACGGAGGGCGTCATGCTTGGTGACCACAGGATCTCATCTCTGTTGTTTGCCGATGATGTTGTCCTGCTGGCTTCATCCAACAATGACCTACAGGTCTTACTGGGACGGTTTGCCACTGAGTGTGAAGTGGCTGGGATGAGAATCAGTACCTCCAAGTCCGAGTCCATGGTTCCTCAGCTGGAAAAAGATGGATTGTCCTCTCCGGGTTGGGGACAGGCTCCTGCCCCAAGTGGAGGAGTTTAAGTATCTTGGGGTCTTATTCACGAGTGAGGGGAGAATGGACCGAGAGGTTGACAGACAGATCGACGCAGCATCTGCAGTGATGCAGACGTTGTACCGGTCTGTTGTGGTGAAGAGAGAGCTAAGCTCTAAGGCAAAGCTGTCGATTTACCAGTCAGTCTATGCTCCTACCCTCACCTATGGTCATGAGCTTTGGGTAATGACCGAAAGAACAAGACTGCGGATACAAGCGGCTGAACTGAGCTTTCTTCGTAGGATCACTGGACTCACCCTCAGAGATAGGGTGAGGAGCTCAGTCATCTGGGAGATTGTCATAGTAGAACCGCTGCTCCTCCACATTGAAAGGAGCCAGTTGAGGTGGTATGGGCATCTGATTAGGATGCCTCCTGGACGCCTCCCTCTTGAGGTGTTTCGGGCACGTCCCTCTGGGAGGAGACCCTGGGGCAGACCCAGGACTCGCTGGAGAGACTACATCTCCCACTTGGTCTGGGAGCGCCTTAGTATACTCCCTGAAGAGCTGGAGCAGGTGGCTGGGGAGAGGGAGGTCTGGGCTTCTCTGCTTGAACTGCTGCCTCTGCGACCCGGACCTCCAGAAAAGCGGTAGAAGATGGATGGATGGATGGATGGATGGACAGACAATTTTTAGTTAACACAACCTCTGGATAAAACTTATACTACTCTATATAGTGTATATTATACCACCAATTGGCACCTTTGGGTTACTGAGTAAAGGCTTGCTTTTCTCCTTCATATAGTTCATATAGTAGTTTCACTGCCTTTGTAAGTGGTACTGAATTATATTTTAGACATTTGTTTTCCACATTGTCTAACAATGATGATGTATCATATATATTAGTGTCTTCTGTTACTCTTAGAAACTTTAAGTTTTGGCATACTCAACAAGTACAGCCCAGGCTGTGAAGTAATTTTTTTGCTGTTAAAGTCAGGTGAGCTTCTTCAAAGCTATAACTGTGTGCCACATTCCTAACTGCAGAACCCAAAATGGCTAACACATCAAACTGTTATAGACAAATAAATACACATCAAAAAAACATACCTTTGTCAGTTTATTTCTTCCTCCACATTTTTGCAGATATATTTTCCAAGAGCAAGCACAAAAGCAGCCTTCATGGGGGTGTATTTCTAGGAATTATTTTTTCCTTAAAAAACTGGCCTCGTGTCAGAGAAAATTAAAAGGGGAAAACAAAATTTACCAATAACCTTCTTTTGACTTCTCTCTTCAGGGGTCGACACAGCGGATCATCTGCCTCTATCTCACTCTATCCCTTGCATCTTCCTCTGGAACACCAGCCATCTCCATGTCCTCCTTCACTACATCCATATATCTTCTCTGTGGTCTTCCTCTTTTCCTCCTGCCTGGCAGCTCCATCTTCAACATCCTTTGTCCAGTATATCCACTATCCATCTTCTGCACATGTCCAAACCATCTCAGCCTTGCCTCACTTACTTTGTCTACAAGCTGCTCAACCTGAGCTGTGCCTCTGATATACTTATTTCTAATCTTGTACCCAAATCAAATCAAATCAACCTTTATTGTCATGTTGCTGTGCATACAACTGTAGTGCAGGCAAGATGAAATTACATTTCTCTAGGCATCCATATAAGTAAAAAGAACATAATTTAAGACACACTCACACACACCCTCACCCCCCACCCAACACAGCCATTCACACATCCCTGAGACACACTTGAAACTAACTAGACTAACACACTTGAAACTAACTAGATACACTTGAAACTTGCAGGTCTCACTACCATCTTGTAAATCTTCCCTTTCACTTTTGCTGTTACCCCTCTGTCACAAATCACCCCTGACACTCATCTCCACCCACTCCACCCTATCTGCACTCTCTTCTTCATCTCTCTTGTACGTTTTCCATTGCTTTGGATGGTTGACCTCAGGTATTTAAAATCATCTACCTTCACTACCTCTAATCCCTCCATCTTCACCATGACACCCGCCTCCCTCTCATTCACACTCATGTATTCTCTCTTTCTTGTACTGACTTTCATTCCTTTTCTTTCCAGAGCATACCTCCACCACTCCAGGTTCTCTTCCACCGAATCCCTATTCTTACTACAGATCACAATGTCGTCTGCAAACATCATGGACCATGGAGACTTCTGCCTGACTTCATCTGTCAGCCCTTCCATCACCATGGCAAACAAGAAAGGGCTCAGAGCTGATCCCTGATGTAACCCCACCCCCACCTTGAACCCATCTGTCATTCCTACAGCACACCTCACCACCATCTCGCTGTCCTCATACATGTCCTGCATCACCCTGACATACGTCTCTGCTACTCCTGACTTTCTCATACAGTACTACACTTCCTCTCTTGGCACCCTATCATATGCTTTCTCTAGATCCACAAAGACACAGTGCAACTCCTTCTTACCTCCTCTATACTTCTCCATCAACACTCTTCAAGCAAACATTGCATCTCTAGTAATTTTTCTTGGCATGAAACTATACTTCTGCTCACTGATTGTCACCTCTCCTCTTAATCTGGCTTCAGCGACTCTTTCCCATATCTTCATAGTGTGGCTGATCAACTTTATGCCTCTGTAGTTAGTACAGCTTTGAGCACCATCCTTGTTTTTGAAAATTGGTACCAAAACACTTCTTCTCCATTCCTCAGGCATCATCTCACTTTCCAAGATTGTATTAAACAATCTGGTTAAAAAATCCACTGCCATCAATCCTAAACATCTCCAGACCTCCACAGGTATGCCATCTGGACCAACTGTCTTTCCATTCTTCATCCTCTTCAAAGATGCTCTCACTTCCACCTTGCTAATCCTCGGGACATCCTTGTTCACCACCTTTCCTTTGTCCATCCTTCTCTCTCTCTCATTTTCTTTATTCATCAGCTCTTCAAAGCACTCCTTCCACCTTTTCAACACACTCTTGTCACTTGTTCGTATATTACCATTTCTGTCCTTTATCAGCCTAACCTGCTGCATATCCTTTCCAGCTTGATCTCTCTGTCAAGCCAATTGATACAAGTCCTTTCTCTTTCCTTCGCGTTTAGCCTTTCAAACAACTCACTATATGCCTGTTCCTTTGTCTTTGTCACCTTTCTCTTTGCCATGCATCTAGCTTCTGAATACCCCTGTGAACTTTCATCATCTCCCTGACAATACCACTCTTTCTTCACTAACCTCTTTCTTTGAATACTTTCCTGGACCTCCTCATTCCACCACCAAGTCTCCTTGTCTTCCTTCCTCTGTCCACTGGATACACCACATATCTTTGTACCAGTTTCTCTCAATAGTTTTGCTGTAGTTTCCCAGTCATCTGGTAATTCTTCCCTACCACCTAGAGCCTGTATAAACTCCTTCCTAAACTCTGAGCGACCTTCCTCCTTCAGTAACTTCCCCCACTTAATCTTTGGCTCTGCTTTGACTCTCTTCCTCTTCTTGCTTTGAAAAATCATGCTACAGACTACCATCCAATGCTGCCTAGCTACATTCTCCCTTGCCACCACCTTGCAGTCTCCTATCTCTTTCAGATTCCTCCTTCTGCGAAAGCTGTAGTCCACCTGTGAGCACCTACCTCCACTCTCATAAGTCACCCTATGTTCCTCTTTCTTCTTAAAGTGTGTTCACCAAAGCCATTTCCATCCTCTTAGCAAAATCCACAACCATACTTACCCAGCACCTCCTCATTACCTCTGTTCCCTCCACCTACATGCCCATTAAAGTCTGCTCCAATCACCACTCTCTCCCTCCTGGGGACACTCTCTAGAACTTCATCCAACTTACTCCAGAATTCTTCTTTCTCTTCTACCTGACTTCCAACTTGTGAAGTATATGCACTGACAACATTCAACATCACACCTTTGACTTCAAGCTTCAAACTCATGATTCTGTCTGACTCCCTTTTTGCCTCCTGAACACTCTTCACATACTCTTCCCTCAAGATTACTCCTATTCCATTTCTTGTCCTATCTACAGCATGGTAGAACAGTTTAAATCCCCCTCAGTGCTCCTAGCCTTGCTTCCCTTCCATCTGGTTTCTTGAACAAACAGTATATCTACCTTTCTTCTCTCCATCATATCAGCCACCTCTCTTCCTTTACCAGTCATAGTCTCTACATTTAACGTCCCTACTCTCACCCCCACACTTGTACCTTCCCTTTTCTCTTTCTCCCTTATAACACGCCTCCCTCCTCTCCTTCTCAATTTTTGACCCACAGTAGCCCAATTTCTACCAGCACCCTGTTGGTTAACAGCACCAGTGGTGGTCATTAACTCGGGCCTCGACCCATCCAGTATGAAAGTCTCATTCATCATGATCCACATGCTTGATTTGGCAAAGGTTTTACATCGGATGCCCTTCCTGGCAAAACCCTTCCCATTTACCCGAGCTTGGGACTGGCACTAGGAGTACACTGGCTTGTGCACCCCCTGTGAGTGTGGCACAAAGTAAAAATTACTTAATTAATTCATGGATCAATCCTGGAAAATTAACACTGAAAATATTTTTTTTAAGGTTTTGTAGTAACATAATAAGGAGAACCGAGTAAATTTCAATACCAATGCATAAGTAAATTCTTTACCTGAAAAATAGAGTTCTTAGTACACTTTACAAGAATATATTTGTAAATTTGATATTTATAGTAAGTAAACACTTAAGAATAACCTCAGTAAAATTAGTTAGATTTTTTGAGTGAAAATTAAGTAAATACTGCTCCACATGTCATATTTCTGCCCTCATCGGGCAGATGAGGACTTGCAAGGAGGACTCATAGTGTAGGCAGGATTTGCTGCAAAGATAATTTATTCAACAAAACTCAGGAACCAAAATATTAGCAGCACGGGTGCTAAAAATAAAACTAAACAAGTGAAGCAAAATAAACTCATGGAAGAACTCAAGGCACTGGAATATACAGGAACGACAATAGCATATATTCACAGGAACACGGTAGGATGGACAATGACCTCTCGGAGAACAAAGCACAGAGACACACATATATAGGGGTAGAACAATCACTCAGATGCACGACAGTTGGGAACAATCAAGGGCTGAACAAAAGCACACATGAGGGAGATTGGCTATGGGTACGGAAACATGAGGGACTGGAGATGATAGGTAGACAAATATACACACAAGACCACGATGATGACACAAGAGACAAACAGGAGGTGATACAACAGACCAGGGGAGACACAGGAGACTGTAAATATAATAAATAATAATAATAATAATAACACACAGAGGGCAAAAGAGATGATACATGGGATGATGAACATGATTAAAGCACAAAGGATAAACCGTAACACCAATAATAATACTCATTAAACCTGCAAGCAGGTGTAAGCGGACCTTCGCCCCCCACGCACCTGCGCAACCCAGCGCCCGTCGTACCTTGCTGTCTCAGAAAATTTCCCGTTGTCGCTGCAAAGGCTGCGGGAAAAATAAAGTAAACCGTGTATGAAACATCTTGAATGGAAAGGAATGGGATTCCATGGCAACTGTGCTTATCACAGGACAAAAGTGACTTCCAATGAGGGTAGTCCAATGCACTCTGAGAAACCACTGAAAATGTCATGTCATTATGACTACTTGTCTTTGCGCAAAATTTGATACAATTTTGTGCAGTACCTCATGTCAGCAGTAGGTGGTGGTGTGACAGTTTTGTGAATATTGATATACAGACGTTTTCAGAGTGGGATCAGTATGATTTGTGCAAAGTTTGGTCCAAATCAGACGAGGATTGTCTGAGCTGTAACTGTCGTGTTTTGCATTGCGAGGAAGCCATTGAAGCATGCTGGTCACCATGGAAACACTTCTGTTCTATGTACATGTACTGTCAATGAGCCCAAGTCATTCCTTCATATCATTCATATCATTTTTTTCTGCTGGCAAGAAAAAAAGAAAAAACAGTTTTCAGAAATTCTTCCTTTAATCAATGGGGTGCTAAAACGTTTATTATTTTTATATAGACACATTCGGTGCGGGGCTAATATCGATCATAGAAAATTTGGTGGAATTCGTACAAAGTTTGTCCAATTTACAAGTGTCCATTGTCAAAAGGCCAGGAGTGGGTTTCCATGGCAACTGTGCTTATCGCAGGACAAAAGTGACTTCCACTGAGGGTAGTCCAATGCACTCTAAGAAACCACTAAAAATGTCATGTCATTGTGACTACTAGTCTTTGCGCAAAATTTGAAACAATTTTGTGCAGTACCTCATGTCAGCAGTAGGTGCTGGTGTGACAGTTTTGTGAATATTGATATACAGACGTGTTCAGAATGGGATCAGTATGATTTGTGCAAAGTTTGGTCCAAATCAGACGAGGATGGTCTGAGCTGTAACTGTCATGTTTTGCATTGCGAGGAGGCCATTGAAGCATGCTGGTCACCATGGAACGACTTCTGTACTATGTACATGTATTGTCAATGAGCCCAAGTTATTCCTTCATATCATTTTTTTTCTGCTTGCAAGATAAAAAAGAAAGAAAACAGTTCTCAGAAATTCTTCCTTTAATCAATGGGGTGCTAAAACTTTGGTTTATTATTTTTATATAGATACATTTGGGGCAGGACAAATATTGATCGTTGAAAATTTGGTGCAAATCGTCCAAAGTTTGTCCAATTTACAAGGGTCCAATGATGCAACCAGTAGGCGGCACTCTTAACTTATGTTATTTTTATATAGGAGTGTTCAGGATGGGACTATTATCCATTATCGAAAATTTGGTGACAATCAAATTTGGTTCCAAGGTTGTCATAGCCAGGAGCGGCACTGGGGTTAAGCTCCCAGTGCTCATAAAATGCTCCTTATGGCGTGCATCTCGAAAAGCCTCTGACAACTAAGTCCAACTCCTAGCCTGCCCGTGTGGTTTAGTCTCTAAGCCCGGCAGAACTGCTTTTACTAATAGGAGAAGGGGCGAGGGCGGCTCTCTGGTGCCTTAAAACCAGATGCTTCGGATAGATGGTGGCTCGTCAACCTGGGAAGGTAGCCCATCTAGGGGAAGGTAAACCCTGATTTCAAACCTCCGCTGCCTTGCGGCATACCCGGTAACGGTTACGAGAAAGGCTTCGGGAGTCAACCCTGAGGAAAAATCCGGAGTCGGAGCCCCTAAGGCAGTTCTATGTTCAATTCAATTCAACTTTATTTATATAGTGCCATTTCACAACAGTCATCTCATAGCACTATCAACTGTAGGGGGAACCCCCACAGTTGCAGAAAGACCCCAGCAATCAGGCGATCCCCTGTGAGCAAGCACTTGGCGACGGTGGAGAGGAAAAACTCCCTTTTAACAGGAAGAAACCTCCAGCAGAACCAGGCTCAGGGAGGGGCAGTCATCTGCTGCGACTGGCTGGGGGGTGAGGGGATAGAGAAGAAGAAAAGAACAGACATGTAGAGAGCAAACAGCACGATGGGGACTCAATCTATAGGAGAGAACAAACAAATGTTAATGACCAGCAAAAAAAATATTTCATTGAGAGTGAGAAAAGGAGTGAGGCCCAGTGCATTACTGGAGGTCCCCTGGCTGACTAAACCTATTAGCAGCATAACTAAGGGAGGGTTCAGAAACACATGATCCCTCCCTAATTGTAGGCTATATCAAAAAGGTAGGTTTTAGCCCTATTCTTAAAAACAGAGATCGAGTCTGACTCCCGAATCCAGATTGGCAGCTGATTCCACAGGAGAGGAGCTTGATAACTGAAGGCTCTGCCTCCCATTGTACTTTTGGAGATTCTAGGTATTACAAGTAATCCTGCATTTTGGGAGCGTAGTGCTCTGTTAGGATAATACAGTAGTATCAGATCTTTTAAATAGAAAGGAGCCTGATTGTTTAGAGCTTTGTAAGTAAGAAGAAGGATTTTAAACTTAATTCTAAACTCTATGGGAAGCCAATGAAGGGAGGCCAGAACCGGAGAGATATGACCTCTCTTTCTAGTACCTGTTAAAACTCTTGCTGCAGCATTTTGGATCAGCTGAAGACTTTTTAAAGATGTTTTAGGACAGCCTGATAATAAAGAATTACAATAATCTAATCTCGAGCTAACAAAAGCGTGGATCAGTTTCTCAGCATCACTCTGAGACAAGATGCTCCTAATCTTGGCAATATTACGCAAATGATAGAAGGCAGTCTTAGAAACAAATTTAATATGTGAATTGAAGGACAAATCCTGATCAAAAATAACTCCAAGGTTCCTCACAGAGCTATTAAGAGAAAGAGTAACCGCATCAAAACTGAAAGTTTGATTTGGAAAGGAATTTCTAAGGTTTTTTGGACCAACAAGAATGACTTCAGTCTTATCTGAATTTAATAGCAGGAAATTACAAGTCATCCAAGCTTTGATTTCCTTAAGACAGGCTTCTAACTTGGCTAATTGATTACTATCATCTGGCTTCATTGACAGGTATAATTGTGTGTCATCAGCATAACAATGAAAATGTATACAGTGCTTTCTAATAATGTTGCCTAACGGAAGCATATATAAACTAAAAAGAGTAGGGCCTAGCACAGATCCCTGTGGAACTCCATGACTGAGCTTTGAGTTGAAAGAAAACTCATTATTTACATGAACAAACTGGAACCTATCAGATAAATAAGATCTAAACCACTGCAACGAAGTTCCATTAAGTCCAACATAGTGTTCTAATCTATCAAGTAGAATATTATGATCAATAGTATCAAAAGCTGCACTAAGGTCTAAAAGGACAAGTACAGAAACTAGTCCATTATCAGATGCAATGAGGAGGTCGTTAGTGACCTTCACTAAGGCTGTTTCAGTACTATGATGGATTCTAAACCCAGACTGAAACTCTTCAAGTAAACCATTTCCCTGTAGGTGGTCAAATAATTGCGTAGCAACAACTCTTTCTAAGATTTTTGAAATGAAAGGGAGATTAGAGATTGGTCTATAGTTAGCTAAAGCTCCTGGATCTAGCGTTGGCTTTTTGAGTAAGGGTTTAATTACAGCCGTTTTAAAAGCCTGCAGTACATGGCCTAAAGTTAATGAAGAATTGATTATATGAAGAATAAGGCTACCAATAAGTGGGAAGACTTCTTTAAATAACCTGGTAGGAATAGGGTCTAAAAGACAAGTTGAAGGTTTGGATGAGGAAACTATTTTGTCTAACTCACAAAGGTCGATTGGAGTAAACTCATCAAGACAGACATCAATAGAAGGAGTTGTAGTAGTTACAGTATTTAAGTTAACTGTGGGAAGAATCTGATTGATTTTATCTCTGATGGATGAAATTTTATTATTGAAAAAGTTCATAAAGTCCTGACTAGTAAGCTCTAAGGGAATGCTAGGATTGACAGAGTCCTGACTCTTTGTCAACCTGGCTACAGTACTGAAAAGAAACCTGGGATTATTCTTGTTCTCTTCTATTAATGCAGAGTAATAACTCGTTCTAGCTTTTCTAAGAGATTTTTTATAAATTAAAAGATGATTTCTCCAAGCTAAATAGATTTCAT
Organism: Pholidichthys leucotaenia; assembly: GCA_020510985.1. Taxonomy (NCBI): domain Eukaryota; kingdom Metazoa; phylum Chordata; class Actinopteri; order Cichliformes; family Pholidichthyidae; genus Pholidichthys; species Pholidichthys leucotaenia. The sequence continues at coordinate 227,057,177 of CM035848.1, read as the reverse complement.
CTAAATTAGTGGAGCGCCATTTTCTTTCTAATTGACGAGTCTTCTGTTTTAAGCTACGAGTTTCTGTGTTGAACCAAGGAGTTAGAAATCTCTGATTAGACTTTTTCTTTTTTAAGGGGGCAACCAAGTCTAGAGTCTGATGCAGAGAAGCTGAAACACTAGCCACCATGTTATCAATTACAGAAGGAGCAAGCTGTCTATAGCTTATTTCCGTTGTGTTGACACATGGCATAGAGGAAACAATCTGCATAAATTTGGGAACAGCATCATCTGAGAGGCATCTACTGTAATAATATTTTTAATATTAATATTAATATTAATAGTTATATTTATCTAATGTAATAATATTTTTCTTTAGGAGCCAAATAGTCAGAAATAGTAAAATCAAAGGTTAACAGACAATGGTCTGACAGTACAGGGTTATGAGGAGACACTACAAGATTTTCTATTTCTATGCCATATGTCAGAACAAGGTCCAATGTATGGTGGAGGTAATGAGTAGAATTCCCTACTTTCTGAGAAAACCCTATCGAGTCTAATATTGGATTAAATGCCACATTAAGGCAGTCACTATCTACATCCACATGTATATTAAAGTCCCCTACTATAATTATTCCATCAGATTTCAGCACTAAATCAGCTAAGAAATCAGCAAATTCGGATAAAAATTCTGAGTAGGTTGATGGGGGACGATAAACTATGGCAAATAAAATTGGGTTTAACCTAAAACTGCTAAAGTGCCCAATACTGAGGACCGTATTGGGCACTGTTTTTTGACTGTTTTTTGACTGTTTTTTGCTTTACATTAACTAGTAATTTGGAATGGTAAATTGTTGCTACTCCTCCTCCACGACCAGAACTTCTGGGATTTTGACAGTTTAAATAACCAGAGGGAGTTGATTCATTTAAACCAACATAATCCTCTTGCCCTAACCAAGTCTCTGTAAGGGAAATTAAATCAATCTGATGATCAATTAACAGATCATGGACTAACAGAGATTGGGAGTTAGAGACCTAATATTTAATAAACCACATTTAATTTTTAAATTATGAGGAGGAACAGAGGCCAATTCATTCAATTGTTGTGCTCAACGTCGTTCTGGCAGCTCCTGCAACGGCGCTGGTGCCAAACTGTAGCAGCCCTGCTGTTCCTTTGGATTCATCAGTGACGTGGAGAGGGGGGGACATGCTGCATGGGCAACATCTTATCCTCCATATCTTCCTGCCCAGGCTTGAATCCTACCAACGCCCAATGCTGGAAGGTAGAACACCAGATCACTGGAGAGGACACTCCAGCTTCGCCTTTGGCATAGACAAAACACGGGGAATGACAGTTACCGGTTATAAGCCACCGCTCAATTGGCGTAGAGCTCGGCGCCAGGGGTTATTCCCGATGGTGGGAGGGATCATCGGATCTCACTGGACAGCTACCGCCCGCCTGAAGCTGGGCAGCCCCCAGCCAATAAGGTGATGTCCCGCCACAGCTTTCTTTCCTCATTGGGTGCATGGGGATGAGGAGAAGTCCGAACAGCAGGCTGAGAACCTTCGCACCAGGCAAGACAATAAAACAAAAGAGACCAACTCTAAAACTGGGAACTTGGAACGTCCACACTATGATGACAGGACTCGCTGCTAACCTCAAGGACATCAACGACACCAGGAAGACCGCCATCATCAATAATGAGCTGAAGAGACTGGGAGTGGATATCGCCACTCTCCAGGAAACACGGTTGGCTGACGCAGGCACACTGAGAGAGAAGGACTACACGTTCTACTGGCAGGGAAAGGGCAGTGACGAACACAGGGAACGTGGAGTGGGCTTTGCAGTGAAGAACACCTTGCTGAAGATGGTGGAACCGAGCAGCACTGGCTCTCCATGATTCCTCACCCTCCGCCTGAACACCACTCAAGGCCCAGTCACCCTTGTCAGTGTGTATGCCCCAACACTGACAGCCACACCAGAGGCAAAAGACGAGTTCTACGAGAATCTCGCAACAACTGTCAGGATCGTCCCCAACTCTGAACAACTCATTCTCCTTGGAGACTTCAATGCCAGAGTGGGTGCTGACCACGACTCCTGGCCCTCCTATCTTGGACCTTTTGGCGTGGGCAGAATGAATGACAACGGACAGCGGCTGCTCGAGTTCTGCACATATCACGATCTGTGCATCACAAACTCGTTCTTCAAGACCAAGCCCCAACACAAGGTTTCCTGGCAACATCCGCGCTCAAAGCACTGGCACCAGCTGGACTTGATCCTGACCAGGCGCACCTCACTGAAGAACGTGCTAATCACCCGTTCGTTCCAGAGTGCAGATTGCGACACAGACCATTCATTGGTGTGTTGCAAGGTCAAGCTGCAGGTGAAGAAATTCCATCTTGCTAGACAACCTGGAAAGGCACGGATTGACACCAGCAAGATGGCTCAACCAGAACTTGTTGAGCAGTTTGCCTCCACCTTTGAGAAGGAACTTGGTGTACCACAAGAAGGAGAATCTGCAAAGCAGAAGTGGGAAGAGCTGCGAAACACCATCCACCGCACAGCCTTGGCTACCTTTGGGAGGAAGACCTCGAAGTCACAGGACTGGTTTGATGCCAAGTTGACCGAGATGACCCCCGTCATTGAAGCCAAGCGCTCAGCACTTGCCGAGTACAAGAAGTGCCCAAACGAGAAGGATCTCCAGATTCTCAGGGCTGCGAGAAGCAAAGTTCAGCAGACTGCTCGGCGCTGTGCCAACGAGTACTGGACTCAGCTCAGCCAAGACATTCAAACCGCTGCCATAACAGGGAACATCCGTGGTATGTACGATGGCATCAAGAAAGCACTTGGTCCGGCTCAGAGCAAGACGGCCCCCCTCAAATCCTCCACTGGGGAGATGATCACAGAAAAGAACAAGCAGATGGAGAGATGGGTGGAACACTACTCAGACCTCTACTCCAGACAGAACACCGTGACACTGTCAGCCCTTGATGCCATCGACTGCCTGCCATCCATGGACGAACTTGACACCGAGCCAACCATCGACGAACTCAGCAAGGCCATTGATAGCTTGGCCGCTGGCAAGGCACCCGGCAACGACGGCATACCCCCTGACCTGATCAAATACTGCAAGACCGCCCTGCTGCTGCCACTGCATGACGTCCTCTGCCAGTGCTGGAAGGAAGGTGCCGTACCACAGGACATGAGGGACGCCAAGATCATCATCATCTACAAAAACAAAGGGGAGAGAAGCGACTGCAACAACTACAGGGGCATCTCCCTGTAGTTGTTGGCAACTACAGGGAGTAGTTGTAGTTGTAGTTGTAGCGTTGTTGGCAAAGTCTACGCACGAGTTGTTCTCATTCGTCTATAGAAGCTTGCCGAACGTGTCTACCCCGAGTCTCAGTGTGGCTTCCGCGCTGAGCGATCGACGGTAGACATGATATTCTCCATCCGCCAACTCCAGGAGAAATGCATAGAACAGAACATGCCCCTGTACGTCGCCTTCATCGACCTCACCAAAGCGTTTGATCTGGTCAGCAGAGAGGGACTTTTCAAGATCCTGCCAAAGATAGGATGCCCACCAAAGTTGCAAAGCCTCATTGAATCGTTTCACACCAACATGCAGGGGATAGTGCAGCACGATGGCAACGTCTCAGAGCCATTCAACATACGCAGCGGAGTGAAACAGGTCTGTGTACTTGCGCCAACCCTCTTTGGGATTTTCTTTGCTATGCTCCTGAGGCATGCCTTCAGCACAGCAACAGAGGGAATCTACCTGCACACAAGATCTGACGGCAGGATTTTCAACCTCGCCCGCCTGAAAGCCAGAACCAAAGTACGCGAGGCTCTAATCAGAGACATGCTGTTCGCAGACGACGCTGCAGTCGCAACTCACACACAGCAGGAGCTTCAGACCCTGATGGACCGCTTCTCCCAAGCATGCAAGGACTTCGGGCTTACCATCAGCCTGAAGAAGACTAACGTCTTGGCGCAAGGCACGGAAGCACCACCAACCATCACCATCGACGACTACGAGCTGGAGGTCGTGAATCAGTTCACGTACCTGGGGTCCACGATCAGCAACAACCTCTCCCTTGATACAGAGATCAACAAGAGGATTGGAAAATCAGCCTTCACACTCGCTCACCTCACCACACGAGTGTGGGAGAATCCCAAAGTCTCTGTCAAGACGAATATGGCAGTGTACAATGCCTGCATCATCAGCAGACTGCTCTATGGGAGTGAGACGTGGACAACATACGCCCGGCAGGAAAAGAGACTGAACTCCTTCCACTTGCGCTGCATTCGCCACATCCTGGACATATCCTGGCAGGACAAAGTGCCCAACACGGAAGTTCTGTCCCGCGCCGGCCTTCCCTCCATGTTCACTCTACTCAGGCAGCACAGGCTCCGCTGGCTAGGCCATGTTCACCGTATGGAGGATGGCAGAATCCCCAATGACGTTCTCTATGGAGAACTGGCAACTGGCAGGAGAGATGTTGGCCGCCCACAGCTGCACTTTAGAGACGTCTGCAAGAGAGAAATGAAGGCCCTGGAGATCAACACAGAGCGCTGGGAGGACCTTGCAACGGACCGCTCCAAATGGAGAGGCATCCTGACCAGACAGCTCAAGGTGGGTGAAGAGAGACTGACTGCTGCAGCAGATGAAAAAAGGACCCGCAGGAAGAACCGCCACAGACCCAGCAGCACGGAGACCACCCACAAGTGCGACCTGTGTGACAGGGACTGCCTTTCGCGCATTGGCCTGTTCAGCCACAGGCGGTGCTGTTCCAGCAGAGTAGACATTTAGGATTCTCTTCCATGGTCATCATAGACCGACGGAGGCCAACGGGCCAACGGGGGTGACAATCAGACTAAGTTTGTCCAAGATACAACTTTCCGATGTTTCATGGTGAGGAGTCAACCTTCGCTATGTCGCCATGGCAACACTTCCCTGTGAGTTATGGGTTGTCCACCCATATAAGACTATACAGTATATGACAGTCACCTCAATCATTGTTCAAGATTTCATGACTCCAGGTCATTCCTAATCCTGCAACCATTTTCAAGGATTGAATGGCAAGGAGGGTGTGTCCATGGTAGCACGTGTAATGTCATGCTAAAGTTGATGTGCAATTATGATCATCGCTTCGTCTGATGAATCTCAGAAAATTTCACGTCATTCTGGCCAGTGGCATGTGAGTAATAAATAAAACAGTTTTCAGCAATTCTTTCATTAACCAGTAGGTGGCGCTATATCTTTTGTCAAGTATTTTGATGTAGACGCATTCCGGGTGGGAATATTTTCCATCATGGAAACTTTGGTGCACATCGGACAAGTTTTGCCAGAGTTACAGCTGCTTGATTTTGTAAGGAGAGGAGTCAAACTTTACCATGGTGCCATGGCAACACTTCCCGTCAGTTATGTGTGGTCCACCCATGTAGGACTGTATATGACAGTCATGTCAAAGTATGTTCCAAATTTCATGACTCTGGGACCTTTCCACCCCTCCCCATAAGCTCACTGATTGAATGGCGAGGAGGGCGTGTCCATGGTAACATGTGTGACGTCATGCTAAAGTTGATGTGCAGTTATGATTACCCCTTTGGGCTGATGAATCTCAGAAAATTTGACGTCGTTCTGGCCAGCAGCGCGTGAGTAATAAATAAGAGTTTTCAGCAATTCTTCCTTTAACCACCCAGGGGCTCTATAACTTGTGTTTATTATTTTTATATACATGTGTTTGCAGTGGGACTAATATCGAATGTGCAAAATTATGTGAAAATTGTACAAAGTTTGTCCAATTTACAAGTGACTGCTGCTCTAACCACAAGATGGCGCTCTAAGTTTTGTTTATTATTTTTACATAGACGCGTTCGGGGCAGGAGTCATATCCATTGTCAAAAATTTGGTGGAAATCAGATGAAGTTTGTCCAATTTGCAAGTTTTTGACATTCCATGGCGAAGAGTCAGTGTACGCCATGTCGCCATGGAAACACTTACCTATGAGTTATGTGTTGTCCACCCATATAGTACTATATATTATAGTCACCTCAACCTATGTTCAAGATTTCATGACTCCAGGTCATTCCTAATCCTGTAAAAAAGATCAAGGATTGAATGGCGAGGAGGGCGTGTCCATGGTAACACGTGTGGTGTCATGCTAAAGTTGATGTGCAGTTATGATCATCCCCATGGTGTGATTAATCTCAGAAAATTTCACGTCAGTCTGGCAAGTGACGCGTGAGTAATAAATAAAACAGTTTTTAGCAATTCTTTTGTTAACCACTATGTGGGGCTAGATCTTTTGTCAGGTATTTTAATGTTGACGCATTTGGGGCGGGACTATTTTCCATCATGGAAAATTTGGGGGACATCGGACAATTTTTGCATGAATGACAGCTGTTTGAAGTTGTAAGGAGAGGAGTCAAACTTCGCCATGGCGCCCTGGCCACACCTTTTGAGATTTTGACTTAATTTATACAATTTTTAATGGCCAATGCCTATGGATGCTGCCATGTAAAAATGAGCTCAATCGGAGCAGGTCCCTAGGACTAGTTTGTTCAAATGCAAGGTATGACTTTTTTCCGAATTGGAGGTTGGGCGACTTTGAGGCAAGATGGCGGCCTTCCTGTTGGTGGTGGATACGAGCCACAATTATGTTTTTTGCATGTCTTGAGGTGATGCACACCTCACCCAAATTTTTTATCTGTACGGCAAAGTTTATGGTCTCCAGTCTCCATAGACCTTATACGTTTGGTCTCACCCACAAAAATTAGGGGTGGGGTGACACATATGTTTTCCAGTATATCAAATTTTTCGCCAAAAAAAAAATTGCATTTTGGTTAACGTTCAGAGGGTGAAAAATTCATTTGTTTAGGCGGAAGAATTTCTTCGAGCTGAGCAATTACACTAGGGCTTTCGCTGACTGACGTTGTCAGTGGCTCAGGCCCTAATCAGGCCATAATAATAACAAAAGGGAAACCAAGGAACTCAAAAAGAACATAAAGACCACGCCCAGAACCTGACAGAATCCCTTCTTTATGGAGTGCATTCCAGACACCCCTAAAGAAAAGAAAACAAAAGAACACCAAAACGGGTAGGAGGAGGGGGAAAAGGCACAGTCGGAAAAAAAAAAAAAAAAAAAAAAAAATTAAAGTAAACTCATAGAACAAGAAAAACCCAAAAATGTCCAACAGGAGGTCTCTTTAAAGTTCCCATGCCCACTGGGCTAAAAACATGGTGAGCCAGGGGCTCTTCCCGAGTCCATGGACCCTCAGACTGGAATGCAGGGCAGATCTGGTAGCCTACCACTGTCCTTAGGCCACCAAACAGGAGAACAAGGTGGGTCAGGGGGCTACCCAAGTCCAAGGGCCCCCAGACTGGAATGCAGGGTGGATCAGCAGCCTTCCTCTGTCCCCAGACCACCCGACCATAGAACAAGGTAAGACAGTGGCTGCAGGGGCACAGAGCTCGCCAAACACAAATAAAGGACCTCCATGCTCTGCAACCGGTGCCTGCAGCACACTGACCTTAGAAACAGCAGGTGGAGACACACTGGCCTCTGGAATGACGGGTGGAGGCCCACCGACCTCTGGAACAATGGGTGGATCCCCGACCTCTACAATGACAGGTGGAGGTGCACTAGCTTCTGGAGCAATAGATAGAAGCATGGTATCCTCTGGAACGATGGGTGGAGGCACACCAGCCTCTGGAAGAGATGACGGCTGGGCCTGAAGAGTGTCCAGCCCAGATGCCTGGAATCACCCCTCCAATGCAGCTACCTCGGACAAGTGAGACAGGAAGGGAGTGAGTGAGGTGACACCGCTATTCACTAGGAGCTAGGCAAGTCTTTTCCAATGTTGATGTTAAAAATGAAACAAAAAGAACTTGCCTTAGCACCTGGTCCTCTGCTAATGGGTTGACCACCTCAGAGAGAGCTGGAGCAGGGATGTGTACTTTGGGGACAGTTGGAGCAGGCTCATGCACCTTGGAGACTGCTGGAGCTGCTGCATGCACATCAGGGAGAACTGGAGCTAGGGAGTGCACCCTGGGGAGAACTGGATCTGAGATGTTCACCTCGGGGGCAGCTGGAGCAGGCCTCTGCACCTCTGAGTCTGCTGAAGCTGCTGCATGCACCTCGGGGAGAACTGGAGCAGGGACGTGCACTTCGGGGATGACCTCAGGCAGAAGCAGAGAGACCAGGGATGGTGACAGTACCAACATAGGGGTGACAGCAGAAGCAGGTGATGGGGGCTCAGCAGCAGAAAGGAGCTGCCACTGAGGCCCTTCACCCCAAACAGGACAAGACATCTCATTTGGTGGTACAGAAAAATGAATGTACTTGCCTGTTCTGTTTCTCTGCGGTCACTGCCAGAGATGAGCTAGGCATGGAGACTGCAGATTCTATTGGAGCAGCAGGCGTAGAAGCTGACATTGTAGCTGCTGTGGGAGCCGGCATAGCAGACCTCCGCGGGGCTGAAGAGGAGCAAGGAGGAGTGGGAAGTTGATGCGCCATGGCATGGGGGCACTTCATTGTTGATGCAGGCTGCGGCGCAGAAGGTGAGCTTTCCTCCAGCCCGTTGGTGGCTGCAGGGCTGGAGAGAGTTCCGGGGCTGGAGGGTGTGGTGCCAGCTCCAGAAAGGTCCAGCAGATGTGGCTGCAGGCAGAGGCAAGCAGCTCCTTCACCTCAGGGCAGCCCTGAAGGCTGGGGAACATCTCCACCACCTTCATCGCAACTTCCAAGAGCCTAAGGGCCTTCTCCTGATGTGCAGGCAGTGTTAGCATTTGCCACCAGAGACGTGAATGTGCAGACTGCCCACCGCTCACCTGCCAGGGTGCCCGCGATGTCTATAAAAGTCTAAAAAAGTCTAAAATTACACATTTTCAATTTTAGGCCTAAAAAAGTCTAAAATACAGGGATATTTTGCACTGTGAGTCTAAAATTGAGTTTGAGTTTTTTTTAAAGTATTGTTGAATATCCCGGAAGCCGCTGCACATCCAGGTACTCCAGCTCAGCCGATATTGATCCAGATCGCATAGTTTTAGAATCATCGGCCATTACGAGCTCAGATCACACGAGACGGCCCGCTGAATTTAAGCATTTATTTATTTATTTTCTACTCGTTTCAGTTCTGCATTTGATATGAAACCTGAGTTTGAAATAAACGTTTGAATTTAAATTTGAATATCCCGGAATCCGCTGCACATCCGGGTACTCCAGCTCAGCCGATATTGATCCAGATCGCATAGTTTTACAATCATCGGCCATTACGAGCTCAGATCACACGAGACGGTCCGCTGAATTTAAGCATTTATTTATTTATTTTCTACTCGTTTCAGTTCTGCATTTGATATGAAACCTGAGTTTGAAATAAACGTTTGAATTTAAATTTGAATATCCCGGAAGCTGCTGCACATCTGGGTACTCCAGCTCAGCCGATATTGATCCAGATCGCATAGTTTTACAATCATCGGCCATTACGAGCTCAGATCACACGAGACGGTCCGCTGAATTTAAGCATTTATTTATTTATTTTCTACTCGTTTCAGTTCTGCATTTGATATGAACCCCGAGTTTGAAATAAACGTTTGAATTTGAATATCCCAAAAGCCGCTGCACATCCGGATACTCCAGGCTCAGCCAATATTGAGCACCAGAAGTTGCATTAATGGTAAGAAATACTCATCATTGATTAGCAACAGCATAACAATGTTATTAAAAAGAATTCAGACACTTATTGTACCTTAAAAGTGTTGAAATTACATAAAATGCACACATTTACTTGTATTTTTAGTTTTAAACATATTGTATGGCTCTCACAGAATTACATTTAAAAATATGTGGTGTTCATGGCTCTCTCAGCCAAAAAGGTTCCCGACCCCTGTTCTACATGAAATGTTGCTGTTAGTGGAAAGCACAATAAAATTACAGATGTGAAACGGAAATGTACTGTCGTCACAGGATGCTGGAGCAAGCATTTTGGCTCTGGTCTGAATGAGCTGTGTGCGCGAGCAAGGCGGGAATAGTTGTGAAGTAACGTGCGAATGGCAGGAGAGAAAGCTAGCAGGACAAAACTAAAAAGATGGGCAAATGTAAATTTAATGACAGTTGGCTCTCAAGAGATGACTTTGCAGACTGGCTCAAACGTGTTCCCAACGACGACACTGAGGCGTACTGCACGTTGTGCAAAAGAACACTTAAACTCAGGACCCTGGGCGTCAGGGCTAGCAAAGCTAGCAAACACCAGGAATCAGCAAATGCAGCACGCAGCTCTCATGGAATTGCTCAGTTCTGTTCGTTTGCAAGCAGCATGTCAAGAAATAATACAAATGATATTCGCGATCTAATGGGCTCGACTGAAACGATGAAGGCAGAAGTTCTGTGGGCGCTTAACACCGTGGCTAAACACCAGTCATACAGAGCTAATGACGACATCGGGGAACTGTTTCAAGCAATGTTTCCCGACTCGACAGTAGCCAAAACATTCCAATGCGGGAGAGACAAGACCGCCTATATCATCCGATTTGGAGTAGCAGAGTTCGTCAAGAAAGATTGTATCTCAAAGGTGTCTGGGCCCTTCGTGATAATGTTCGACGAAAGTTTGAACCGCGCATCAAAAAAGAAGCAACTGGACCTTCACATAAGATACTGGGATGGCGGCCAGGTACAGTCCCGGTACTTTGGCTCTCAGTTTCTGGGCCATGCTACAGCAAACGACTTGCTGAAGGAGGTCAAAGTAAGTGGTTTATATATATATATATATATATATATATATATATATATATATATATATATATATATATATATATATTACATTTATCCATTGACACCGGTGTGACACTATCTGGTTCCGTGACAACTGGTTACCCAGATGTTAGAACCAATGGTGATTGGTCGTAAAAGTGTTACTCTTAATTAAAAGTAATAGAATTAGTTTTGGCCAATCGCTGCGTTTTTAACATCTGGAATAACATCTTGTTACGGGTTAGCCAGACAAGATGTCACACCAGGTTTCTCGTAACGCAACATTGCCCCAAGCGCCGGTTGTTGCATAACGCAACATTGCCCCAGATGTCTGTTGCTGCGTAAGGCAGCATAGTTGATTTGTCATTATATTCGAGATGTATGTTGTTCGTCGGTCTCTGCATTACGGTAGGGATCATAAAAATGGATAAATGTCAGCTAAGTGTACTGTAATAATGTAATGTAATGAATGTGGTGTAGTGTAGGGTAGATTGTGTTTTTTTTAATATATGCAAATTTAATTGATTGGTTGATTTGTTTCCTTCCCTTAGGAATGTGCGGGCCACCTGGACCTCAGCAAGTTGATATCAGTCTCCATGGATGGTCCCAATGTAAATTTAAAATTCTTTGAGCTCTTCCAGTCTGAATATGCTGACCTCTACGGGGGTTCTCGACTCATATCTATGGGAAGCTGTGGGTTACACACCCTACACAATGCCTTTAAAACAGGCTTCTCCATGTGGCAGGTGGACAAGTTTCTCAGGGCCTTGCATACATTGTTACATAATGTGCCAGCAAGGAGAGAAGACTATGTGAAAACCACCAAGTCTACACGGTTCCCATTGGCATTCTGTGGACATCGATGGCTTGAAAACCTGCCGGTGGTCGAACGAGCTTTGGAAATCTGGTCATCTATGCTGGTGTACACAAAAGAGCAAGGAGCTTCCACATCCTGGCACTGCAAGCTTTGATGTAATTGAAAATGCCCAGAAAGATCCCCTGACTTTACCGAAGCTGCAGTTTTTCAGGAGTGTCGCCCAGCTATTTGATCCGTTTTTAAGGAAGTACCAGACTGAGGAGCCAGTGATGCCTTACCTAGGAAAAGATCTGGCAGAGTTGATCAAGGTAATGCCTTTTCTAATAAGCAGAATATTATATAGGAAACTGTGATGAAATGGATGTATGAATTTTATGATTGCATTATATTGATTTTGAAAGTTAAGATAAGATAAGATAAGATAAGCCTTTATTAGTCCCACAATGGGGAAATTCCAGGATTGCAACAGCACAGGGATAGCAACACTCAGAGCAACAATCAGAAGGCAAGAAAAAACAACATGTAGTAAACATATGTCCATATTACTATAAATGTATATATATAGACACACAGTGCAGAGCATTATGGTTGGTTGGTGAATGTGCAGCAGAAAGTCTAAGCTCTCTCTCTGCGGATGCGGCGGGCCAGCTGGAAGTCTTTGGGCATGATGGTGACCCCCTTAGCGAAGAAGAGACCACCAGGTGGGCCTCGCTGGTCTCCTGCAGAGCCATGACGGCGAAGCTCAGGAAACGCAGGAAGGTCTTGAAGTCCTGAGCGATCTCCCTCACCAGGCGCTGGACGGGCAGCTTACGGATGAGCAGCTCCGTGGATTTCTGGTAGCGACGGATCTCTCTCAGAGCCACGGGCCTGTGACGGCGAGGCCTCTTCACTCTGCCGGTGGCCGGAGCGCCTCTCCAAGCAGCCCTGGTGGCTAGCTGTCTCCTGGGGGGCTTCTTCCTCCAGTAGATTTTATGGGCGGTCTGCTTGGTTCTTGCCATCGCTCTTTATTATTCTGTCTTATATTTCTTGCACGCTGCCTAAACTCCAGCCCGGCACCCGCGTCGTTTTCGCTACAGCTCCCGGTATGTCGAGTTTCCCATTAGCACCGGGCGGCGGCCAAGTGCTAGCTAGCACTAGCTCTAGCTCCTCCCCGCTGTAACATCTCCCGCTGCAAATCGTGGCTCCGTCCGCCGACCCGGGAGACCCCCGGGGCGATCCGTGCGTCCATGATATATATACAGAGTGAAAGGTGTAGAAAGAAGAAGGAAGATAAAAAAAAGGCTGTTGCAACGGGCAGCCTACTCGTGTGGCGCCACCGGTCCGGCGGAACCGGAACCAGTTATGGTGTGGTTATGATGCCAGCCTACCCACCCACCCCATTACACCGCCAGCTCAAAAGTAAAGCATTATGTAGGCCTGTAATTAAACAAATACAGTTGTAAACAAAGACACATTCACAGCAAATCCACAGCAGTCAAAATGGTAGTATTTTGCAAAGTTATCATGTAATTGAAACGTTTCTTTTGTAATCGTCCAACAGAGTCTGATGCGTCGTTTCGTGAAACGAGAGGTCCTGCAGGACATCACCACAGCCCAGCTTACCAACCTGGACATAGGTGAAAAGAAGAACTTGATGCCAGTGCACTGTGTGGATATCGGCTTGGGTGCTGAGGAGGCCCTCAAGGTAGTAGGTTAATGTCAAAGATTATTAGGGGGAAGCACATGTGTACAGCATTTTTGCTTACATTCCTTTTGCATTTCTCTGTACAGAACAGCAAAAGTTCAGACCTCAGGATTCTTGAATTTAAAAGGGACTGCATGCAAGGACTCCCAAGCATCGTGAAGAAAGTACAGGAGAAGAGTCCTCTTAAATACAGTACCGTTAGGCAGATGGATTGTCTAGACCCCAGAGTGATGAGCAGTGATCCAGACGGCTGCAAGGCAAAGATGAAGGGACTTGTGCAGACATTTCTGCTCAACAGGCAGCTGGCAGGAGGAGTTTGTGCTGGTAGGAGGAGTTCTAGATAGGGCTTGGGAAAGTTATGAGTGCCACTTTCAGATTATCTTGTATATTATGTTTAGCATTGAACTGATCTGTATTTATTGTATGCTTGCTCAAAATATGATCACAATATGTTTGAGTGTAGATCTCTTAAGTTAGGTTACTCCAGCAAATAATTTCCATGCACCTGTTTTGTGTGGTTTAGACTGTACCCACACAGAGCTGTAAGAAAAGCCATAATGGTGATGACTAAATGGAAGCCATAAGTAGATTTAGCCAAATCTTAGTGGAAAATGAGACATCAATGCTTGTTTCTAACTTTTTTTTTCATTTATTTTTACATCTTTTTGTCACAGGGGACACCATTCTCCAACAGTTTGATGCTGCGCTGTCTGTGGAGTGCAGGCATGAAGATTTCATCTCCTTCAAGCCAATGCAAAAGAGGCTAGATGTCTTCCTTCATGGCCTCATCGGCAAGGCATACCCAGATCTTTGGGCATTTTGCCAGAAACTTTTACTGCTTTCTCATGGTCAGGCGTCTGTAGAGAGAGGCTTCTCTGTGAACAAAGAGATCGAGACGGAGAATATGCAAGAGGAAACATTGGTTGCACACAGGCTTGTTTGCGACTACGTTGCAATACATGGGGGCGTTACCAGGGTTCCACTTACACCTGACTTAATGAAATCTGTCATGGCTGCCAGGTCACGGTACCGTGTGCATTTGGACGAAGAGAGGAAGAGGAAGGAGGCAGAGACACAAGGGAAGAAAAGGGCACACGCGGAGGAGCAGTTACAAGACCTGAAAGTCAAGAGGGACAGTCTGCATACAGTCATTGAGAGCCTGGGCAAAGATGCAGATGAGTTGGCAGAGCAAGCAGAGGGCAAGGCTGGGAGCAAAATGGCACAGCTCCTCTCAAAATCAAATGCTCTGAGGAGGGCTGCTAAAGACAAACTCTCCCAGCAATTGCCACCAAAAGTGCAGAGCTTAGAAGCATGTAAAATAATGAAAATAATGGGTGTATATATGTTCGTTTCATTGACAATAAACGTCAATTGACCGCAATCTGGGTTTGTTCTTTCTTTTTTTAATACTTTGTGAAGGTCGTAAATTTAATCCATGATGGTCTAAAAAAGGTCTAAAAAAGTCTAAAATTGCACTTGTTAAAACCTGCAGACACCCTGCCTGCGTTGGGACCACCAGCTCCTGGGCTGCCTTCTGAGTCCAAGTTTAGACAGGTCATTCTGTTATATTTCTGTCCTCATCGGGCAGATGAGGGTTTAGAAGGAGAACTCATAGCACAGGCAGGATTTGCTGCAAAGAAAATTTATTGAACGAAACTCGGGAACCAAAATAATAGCAGCACGGGTGCTGAAAGTAAAACTAAACAAGCGAGGCAAGATAAACTCATGGAGGAATTCAAGGCACAGGAATATACAGGAACAACAATAGCAAATGTTCACAGGAACACGGTAGGGTGGACAATGACCTCTCGGAGAACAAAGCACAGAGACACACATATATAGGAGCAGAACAATTACTCAGGTGCAAGACAACTGGGAACAATCAAGGGCTGAACAAAAGCACACGAGGGAAATTGGCTATGGGTAAGGAAACATGAAGGACTGGAGACGATAGGCAGACAAATATACTCACAAGACCATGATGATGACACTAGAGACAAACAGGGGGTGATACAACAGACCAGGGGAGACACAGGAGACAATGGCTATAATAAATAATAATAATAATACACAGAGAGCAAAAGAGATGACACAGGGGATGATGAACATGATTAAAGACACAAATGATACATCATAACACAGATAATAATACTCATAATAATCAAAGGGAAACCAAGGAACTCAAAAAGAACATAAAGCCTGGGTAGAACCTGACACCAATTATTTTTCAGTGTACATATATTGTTAATAAATCTTGCTCCATGTGCCCCCTTTTTGAAATTTGAGCCCCAGCCCCTGAAATGGTCACTGCACAGCCCTGTCAATGTGGGTTGCTGCCCACCTCACCTCAGCTTGCCGAACATTTCAATAGGAAATGTGGATAAATGTGCAATGAAGTAAGTGTCACATCACCATGTCACAGCACAGTGACAGAGAGTGGAAGTATCAGAAGGCTGTCTGTCATTTTTCTGACAGATTATATTAATTTCAAAGCTTCAGTATGATCAGAGCTTAATATCTCGTCCCTCCATCAAAGATGCCAAGTGGCAGCAGCAACTGTACTCTATAAGATGCATACCAGCTTTTCACCCAAGATGTGACAGCTTTGCTACCACAGTCTTATGTAGTCTGTAGAGTCACTTGTTCTGGTTGACATGGCTGTTTGACCCAGGAGACAGACACTGACACGAGTAGACTATTTTGACAATTATTTATTGAATTAGGTGTGTAATGTGTGTGAAGGTGTGAGTGAGTGTGATGCTGTGGAACCGCTGGGGCTGAGCGAGTCCTGCTGCGACCAGGCAACCCTGGAACACACAAGCACAGATAGATTAGTGCTGTTCGCAGTACAGAGGTGTAATGATGGGTACTGCTTACTTGCAGGTGGCGCTGGAAGGCTCGCACTGGCTCTGGGGCTCGCAGTGGCTCGGTGTAGGTGACACTTGGTGCTGTGGAGAGGTGGAGGAGTTCCGAGAAGGAGGAGGAGTGGCTCCGTTATTCGGGGAGACTAGTCCACCGCCAGGGAGGTCCACCTGTGCACAGGGGATTACACTTTGACAAGGTAAGTTACTTTGATGCTTACATGGCGAAGCTTGGCGAGACTGCATCGTGGATGCTCTGGCGAGAGGACGAGTCCGTGACGCGTTGCGTGGCGAAGTAGGCAGACGACTCCGTGCTGAGCCATCAGTAACGCCGGCTTTAAAGACCCGCTGATGATTGGCGGCAGGTGTGTGCGCAGCCGAGGCTGATGACGGCTCAGCAGCCGCTATGACAGTACTCCCCTATCTTACCTGGATGCGCCCGATGGAAATCGCGGATGAGCTGTTTATCCAGAATCAACGCTGGGCGAATCCAGGAACGGTGCCCAGGAGCAAACCTCTCCCAGTCCACCAAATACTGAAGACCCCGACCCCGCCGATGGACATCCAAGATGGCAGTAACCCCCCAAGCCGGGTGGTCGTCGATCATCCTTGGAGGGGGAGACGCCGCGGGAGGCGGGCACAGGGGGTCAGAGATGCAGGGCTTCACCTGGGAGACATGGAACGAAGGGCAGATGCGCATGGAAGGGGGGAGAGCTAGGCGCACAGTCACAGGGTTAATAATACGAGTAATCTCGTATGGACCGATGAAACGCTTAACCAATTTGCATTTCTCGGCCGGCACATTGATATTTTTTGTGGATAACCAAACCCGCTGCCCCACCTGATAATCCGGCACAGGTCTCCTATGACGGTTAGCCACCTGAATGTTGCGCTCCGTAGTCTTGAGGAGGCTCTGCGGGTGATGGTCCAAATCCGGCGGCAACATCTGGCATGAGCCTGCACAGACGGAACGGCCACCTCCTTCTCCTCCTCCGGAAACAGTGGGGGGTCATACCCCAGAGATGCTTTGAACGGAGACTCTCCCGTTGCTGAGGACACCGTGGCATTGTGTGCATACTCAATCCAGGGCAAGAACGTACTCCAAGACAAAGAACAGGACGAGATGACGCAGCGGAGCACAGCCTCCAGCTCCTGGTTGGCCCGCTCGCACTGACCATTACTCTGTGGGTGATACCCTGAAGAGAGACTCGCTGTGGCCCCCAACGCCGTGCATAACGCCTTCCAGACCTGGGAAACAAATTGCGGACCCCGATCTGAGACGATGTCCGCAGGGATGCCGTGGAGGCACACCACATGCTGAACCAGGAGGTCCGCCGTCTCCCGGGCCGAGGGCAACCCCCGGAGTGGAACAAAATGGGCGGCCTTGGAGAAGCGATCCACTATCGTCAGCACAACGGTGAAATGGTCTGAAGGGGGCAGGCCTGTCACAAAATCCAGGGCGACATGGGACAAGGGGCGACTGGTCCCAAGGGACTAGCAGAGGATGGAGAAGTCCTGCCGGGGGGGAGGATGACGATTTCCCAGTAGTGCACTGAGCGCAGGCCCAGACGTAGTTGGTCACATCCCTCCTCAGTCCTGGCCACCAGAACGCTCTCTGGAGCAGGTTGACGGTGCGAGAGATTCCCGGATGGCATGCCAACTTGGAAGCGTGGCCCCACTGGATAACCTCACCCCTAACCGACGAGGGGACAAACAAACGGCCCGGGGGCCCCCCACCCGGGTCGGGCTCATTCTCCTGTGCCTTCCTGACTTTATCCCAGATCTCCCACACGAGGGCGCCCACCACACAGGATGCTAGCAGGATAGTCTCATCACGGTCCCCAGACGGCTCAACCTCAAACTGCCTGGAGAGGGCGTCCGGCTTGGTATTCTTGCTCCCTGGCCGGTAGGTGATGGTAAAATTGAACTGCCCGAAGAAGAGAGACCAGCGCGCCTGGCGGGAGTTCAACCGCTTGGCCGTCCGGAGATACTCCAAGTTCTTATGGTCTGTAAACACAATGAACGGGTGGGCAGCCCCCTCCAGCCAGTGCCTCCACTCCTCCAGAGCGAGCTTGGCAGCCAGCAACTCCCTGTCCCCGATGCCGGAGTTCCTCTTGGCGAACATCAGCCGGTGGGAGAAGAAGGTGCACGGGTGAATCACCCCGTCCACGGGAGAGCGCTGGGAAAGAATTGCCCCGACTCCAGAGTCCGAGGCGTCCACCTCCACCAAGCACTGCATATCCGGGTTCACCTGGGTCAAAACACGAGCAGAGGCGAACTCCTCCTTCAGCTTCCCAAATGCCGCGGCAGCCTCCTCGCTCCAGCGGAAGGGGGTCTTAGGGGACGTAAGTCTGGTCAGGGGGCGAGCGATGATCCCGAACCTTGGCACAAACCGACGCTAAAAATTGGCAAAGCCCAAGAACCCCTGTAACTGCTTTCTGGACGTAGGAGTGGGCCACTCCAGCACCGCCTTGACCTTGGCCGGATCTGGGCGCACTTCGTTATGAGCGATGATGAAACCCAAAAAGGACGTTTTATGGAATTTGCACTTCTCAGCCTTGACGAATAGCTGGTTCTCCAGGAGGCGCTGCACAACCCGCCGAACATGCACCTGGTGCTCCTCCAACGTGCGTGAGAAGATCAGGATGTCATCCAAATACACAAACACGAAGGAGTTCAGAAAATCCCGGAGGACGTCATTGATCAAACGCTCGAAGACGGCCAGAGCATTGGTTAACCCAAACGGCATCACAAGATATTCAAAGTGGCCGCTTGGGGTCCGGAAAGCTATCTTCCATTCGTCGCCCTCCCTGATGTGCACCAGATGATAAGCGTTGCGAAGGTCCAGCTTCATGAACCACGACGCCCCCTGGAGGGAGTCAAAGGCCGAGTTCATCAGGGGCAATGTATACTTGTCCTTGACGGTGATTTCATTCAAACCCCGGAAGTCGATGCAGGGGCGCAGGGACCCATCCTTCTTTCCCACAAAGAAGAAACCTGCCCCCACTGCTGAAGAGGATGGACGGATGATTCCAGAGCTGAGGGACTCCTTAATGTACGTGTCCATGGCCTCCCACTCCGGAGATGACAAGCTGTATAAACGACTCGCCGGTAACGGGGCCTCCGCCCGGAGGTTGATAGCACAGTTGTAGGGCCGGTGGGGGGGAAGGGACAGCGCCCGTGACTTACTAAATACCATTCCCAGATCGTGGTAGACCTCTGGTACTCCGGACAGATCTAGAGGCAGAAGTGTGGGCGGGGTCACCGAGACTGAGGGGGCACACGCTGCAGACCGGAGGCAGGCGCTGAGGCAGAAGGAGCTCCATGCTGTAATGTTTCCCACCTGCCAATCAAAAGTGGGGTTGTGAAGGCGTAGCCATGGATAACCCAGGATAACAGGGGACGTGGAGATGGGCAGCACCCAGAACCGGATATCCTCCCCATGGTTTCCAGAGGTGATCAACGAAACAGGGGCTGTCTGGTTGGAAACAGTGGTGAGCGGGGTCTTAGACAGCGTGATTAGGTTGACAGGCGGGTGGAGTGGTTGACAGCTGAGGCCCAGCCGGGTTGCCAGGTCTTCAGAAATGAAGCTTTGCTCAGCCCCAGAGTCAATAAGAGCATGTGCTGTGTTTTCTCTGTGTTTGTAGAGTAGTCTAATGGCTACGACGCAACGGGTGAGGGGCTTTTTCTGGTCCTTGTCCATGAGTCCCCCTACTGTGACCCACGGACCTCCCCTTTTTAATCGATAGTTACACTCAGCCACCCCATGGGACTCACTACCACAGTAAAAGCACAGGCCCAAATCCCTTCGGCACTGCCTCTCAGCCGCCGAAACACCCGACTGTCCTATAATCATCTCCTCCTGCCCCGGAGGTCCCTCCGGCGAGGGAATAGCCAGCAGGGATGGCTGAGAGGAGCGGGGGCATGGTCTCACCGCGTGACTGGCAGCCCTACGTTCTGCTGCCCGCTCCTTCAGCCTGTTATCCACACTAACGGCTAGTGAGATTAGTTCACCCAGTCTGTCAGGTTTCTCCCGTGCCGCCAGCTCATCCCTCAGTTCTGAGCTAAGGCCGCGGAGAAAAAATACTACACAGCGCTGAGTCCCCCCACCCCACCTCTGCAGCTAAAACCCGGAAATCCACGGCGAAATCGGCTGCAGACTTATTGCCCTGCTGAAGATTTAATAGGCGGTCAGCTAACACCGCATCCCGATCTGTGTGATCAAAAATTTCTAGGAAATCTGCCACGAATTGTTGATAAGTTAATTGAGCATAGCTGGGTTTCGCCATAATTGCGTAAGCCCAAGCTAACGCTCTTCCCTCGAGCAGATTGGAAATAAACCCGATTCTGCTATGATCCGTGGGAAAATCACCGGAGACACGATGGAAAACTGTCTCACACTGCAGCAGGAAACCTCGTGCTTCCCCGAGTTTGCTATTAAAGCGGGCGGGGGTAGGCACGGGGGTGAGGCGAGGTGAGGAAGGCTGGTGGGCCTGACTAGCCGGAAAATTAGCAGGGGCTGGTGACGCCCCGGCGACTGGGGGGGAACGCCTGGAGTCCTTCCAGGCGATCCAGCCGATTGGTAATTAGAGTTAATTGATTCAAAATAACTGTCTGTTGATGGTGAATTAGGTCTACTCGGGCGCTAAGGGTGTTTAGACGGCGCAACAGCGCACTGTCTGCTCGGTCGTCTTGACGGAGTCGTACTGACATGGCTGTTTGACCCAGGAGAGAGACACTGACACGAGTAGACTATTTTGACAATTATTTATTGAATTAGGTGTGTAATGTGTGTGAAGGTGTGAGTGAGTGTGATGCTGTGGAACCGCTGGGGCTGAGCGAGTCCTGCCGGGACCTGGCAACCCTGGAACACACAAGCACAGATAGATTAGCGCTGTTCGCAGTACAGAGATGTAATGATGAGTACTGCTTACTTGCAGGTGGCGCTGGAAGGCTCGCGCTGGCTCTGCGGCTCGCAGTGGCTCCGTGTAGGTGACACTTGGTGCTGTGGAGAGGTGGAGGAGTTCCGAGTAGGAGGAGGAGTGACTCCGTTATTCGGGGAGACTAGTCCGCCGCCAGGGAGGTCCACCTGTGCACAGGGGATTACACTTTGACAAGGTAAGTTACTTTGATGCTTACGTGGCGAAGCTTGGCGAGACTGCATCGTGGATGCTCTGGCGAGATGATGAGTCCGTGACGCGTTGCGTGGTGAAGTAGGCAGATGACTCCGTGCTGAGCCATCAGAGACGCCGGCTTTAAAGACCCGCTGATGATTGGCGGCAGGTGTGTGTGCAGCCGAGGCTGATGACGGCCCAGCGGCCGCCATGACACTGGTGTTTCTATGCCTTGACATGCTCTGACGGTACCCACTTGTAGAACAGTCTCCACAGGCAGGACTTTTATTGACACTGCAGTTCAAGTGTGGAACAACTGAGGTAATTGGTGACACACATGATCAAGAGCAGAGTTCATAAGCACCTTACATTATGTGTCTGATGCTCTACTGAACCCCTTCCCTTTTGCTGTGTCTAAGCTACTGTGAACTACTGATTATTGTCACGAGGTGTGCCCTCCGAGGCAAGATTCAGGACCCAAACACTGGACTAAAAGTTAAATGTTTTTATTTGGGAGCTGGTCAATCCCGACACAGCTCAAGAGCTCAAAACCAAAGCTTGGCAAAATATAAAGCAGGCAGCATACAGGCAAACAGGAGCCTCGGCAGAACAGGAGCGAGTAGAACACGCCGTATGACCAGGACACAAGACAGAACAAAGGCACAAGTTTAAAGAAGGCAAGGGGTAATCAATTAATACAGAACAGGTGAGGACGCTAATCAAGACTAACAACTGACACATGGGTAGAAGAGTGATGACAGATATGGGAAAACAGAACGGACGGGACTGCACATACAATCACTGGCAGGGGATTCATAGAAACATGAACAGAGGATCAGGGGAGACAAGCTGATGACAAGCATAATGATAATAATAATAACAATAATTAACTGAGAGCTGGGAAGGGAATACACATGAGACCTGATGACTAAAACAATGAGCAAAGTATAATACGACAAAACCCATGACAACAATAACACACGTAATTACCGAACTAAACTTGTGATAATAATAAAAATCAAAACTCAAAGCAAAGTAGGTGTCATGTTTACAGTGCAAACTGCGCAGCGAACATAGGGAATCGCAACGAGCCCAAAATGCAGCATAAGTAACGTGTTTATTTACAATGGGTGAAAGTATGAAGAGTCCAAATACAGTCACAGATAAAGAGTGAGACACCCGGCTACAAACTTGGCTGGTTCAAAGGATGCCTAATGCGCTCCAAACAGGCAGGAGTGGAGAAAAAGGCACAGGGACTTAAAATTGCATCGGAGCGGAAAGGCTCTGGCGAAACAACACGATTTAGTCCAAGGGTGAACCCACAGAAGCGAGCCTGGATGTCTGGAGTTGACATTGCAAAGTTGCCACGCCGGCTGGTCGTACTGCCCTGCTATTAATACAAAACCCTAATGACAGCAAGTAGACAAGCTGTGTGGCAACAGGAGCGTGACTGATTGAACAGTGTGTGTGTGAGTGCGTGAGTGTGTGTATGTGTGCGTGCGTGCATGAGTGTGTGTGCGTGCACGAGTGTGTGAGTGTGTATGTGGTGAACCAGAAAACGGGTGAATGCCTGGTAAGAGAAGGGGTGTGGCTGTGGGACTGATGGAGAGCATGGCTCAATCCATCAGCTGGAATTAATAAACAATAATTAAACCCAATAGCCACAAGTCATGCTCGGGGTAATGACCCCGAACATGATAGCAGGAGAAAATATAAAACAAGAACACAATACTAATAATACTAAGGCCCAAAACACAACACAGAAAATCATACAATAATAAACTCAAAGCAAGGATGTGGGCTGGGGCCCAATACCCTGAAGACACGGAATATAATTTATAAATTAAGGTGAGGACATGGGACCCATGTCCTGACAGTACCCCCATGTCCTGACAGTACCCCCTCCTAAGGGGCAGCTTCAAGACGACCCTCAATGGAACACCAGCAAAAAGCCAAAACACCTTCTCAGATTGGGTGGTGGGAGAGCAAGGCCAAGTGGGCCGAAACGAACTCCTACCACACACAGAGTCCAAAACAAAAAACAATTTGTGTGAATAAACAATGTATATGACCCCAAACTACAACAAAAGACAGGTTGGCTGGTCTACCGAAGTCCATGGGCCAACGAGCCAAAGAACAGGGTGAATTTGTTAGTCTCCCAGAGTCCCTGGACCACCAGATCATGGGACAAAATGGTTCAGGAGGTCTACTCACATCCACAGGCCCCCAAATTACAGAACACAGCAGATCGGGTGGTCTACCAGAGTCTCCAGGCCACCCGATCGGGGGACAGGATGTGTTGAGCTTAAGAAGCAGTTCAGAAATGGCTGACAGTGGTGTGCTGCACTCAGGAGCACATGAAGGAGGCCCACCAGCCTCTGGGGCTAATGACGGAGCCCCTCTGGCCTCTGCAACAACGGGTGGAGGCCCCCTGGCCTCTGGAACGATGGGTGGAGCGGACTGCTCAGCTGGTCCAGGTGGAGCAGACTGCTTGAACACTGGAATGATGGGTGAAGGTTCACCGACCTCTGGAACAATGAATGGAGGTCCACCGACCGCCAGAACAACAGGTGGAGGTCACCCGACCTCACAAATGATGGGTGGAGGTCTCCCAACCTCTGGAACAATAGGTGGAGGTCCCCAGACCTCTGGCACAACAGGTGGAGGCACACCGGCCTCTGGCACAACAGGTGGAGGCATGCCAGCCTCTGGCATGACAGGTGGTGGCACGTTGGCTTCAGGAATACACGATGGAGGCTGAACAACGGTGAGCCCAGATAATGAAGGCTGGAGAACCATGAGCCCAGCCGCTTGGGGATCCATCCCCGACCCAGCCACCTCGGATTTGGAGGAAGAGAAACACACTGAGTCACTACCAACCATAGCCATAGAGCCCGTAGGGGTGAGCCCAGAAGCAGTTGCAGTTGGGTTCCCCCACCAAGAGCTAAGCAAGTCCCCCCCTTCCCCCCCAAATATAGATGTAGAAGAAATAATGTAAGGGACTTGCCTCGGCTCTCGCTCTACAGCTGACGAAGACCCTGGTGGTTCTACAGCTTGAGCAATGACCTCTGGAGGGGCTGTCACCTTGACGCCTGACACGACAACCGGTGCAGCTGGGAGCAAGGTGACTGACCCAGAAGGTGAAGACCATTGTGGAGCTGGTACTGGAACTGGGGAGCAATGTGAAGCTGATTCTGGAGCTGGGAAGTGAAGTGGAGCTGGAACTGGACCTTACTGAACAGCAGGCACTTCCATGATCAGTCAGTTCCCACCCTGTATTGGCAAACACTCTGAAAACAACAGAGGAGAGGGGGGGAGAAGCAGGTGAGGATAGATGGATGGGAGTGGCAGCAAAAAGCGGTAGAGAGAGCTCAGCAGCGATGGTAGATGGCTGATACTGATACAGTTTTATTTGTAGGTGGTAAGAAGCAAGAGGGTACTTGCTATTGTTCCCATTCTCCTGCTGCTGAGGAGTTGGACCATCCCTCCTGGGAAATGACGTAGCTCGTCCGATGAAGCGCCGCTGCATGGTGGTATGGTGCTGTGTTGAGGGAGGAGGACATGAAGGCTTGGAGTGCCCCCGCCAGAGAAGAGAACCCATGTCGCTGTGTCTGTCGGTGCTGGCACGACCCGCATCCTTCAGCTCATGCCGAGCTCCCTTCCCTCTGTTCCTTTCCCGCCCCCAGCTTCACCAGCCCCGGGAGCATCCACTTTAGATTTGGCATGGAGCGCAAGAGTCAGGTGAGCTGGGGGTATCGTTGAACTGTGCGGAAGCCCTCAATCACCTGCTCTGCACCCCTAAGGGCGAGGAGCACTTCCGCCGGCATGCGGGAGGTGCAGGTGTCCTGAAAGAGGGCCTCAATGAGGGAAGCGGCCCAAACTTCCTCCTCATTGAGGCCCATCAGAAAAAACTGCTGGTGTCCTGCTGTCACGAGTTGTGCCCCTCCGGGGAAAGATTCAGGACCCAAAGGCTGGACTTAAAATTCATTGTTTTTATTTTGGAGCTGGTCAACCCCGACACAGCTCGAGGGCTCAAAACCAAAGCTTGGCAAAATTTAAAGCAAGCAGCATACAGGCAAACAGGATTCTAGGCTGAACAGGAGTGAGTAGAACATGCTGTTTGACCGGGACACCAGACAGAACAAAGGCAGACACAGGTTTAAAAATGCAAGAGGTAATCAATGAATACAGAACAGGTGAGGATGCTAATCAAGACTAACATTTGATACATGGGTAAAACAGTGATGACAGATATGGGAAAACAGGACCAGTCACCCCATCCTGCATCCGGGTCCACCCCACATTAACTTATCTACTACTCCGCTATTCTTTTCTGTGACAACCACATCCCAAAAAGGACATATCCTGTTTTGCATGGCCCTGGACGTGAAATGTGACACACAAACACACATCCCCACCAAATAAATGTGCAAGCATATACAGTGTCTTGTCTTGTAAATATGAAAGCTATTCAGTGCCGATATGGAAAAAAAAATGACGATAATTATATAAAATGTCAGGTGCATTTTGCAACCGTCTGAGTTATAATGAAGTACAAAGAGCAGTAACCACTGAACTATACTGTAGATTGGTTGTGTGTTCCTATAACCATCACTGATCTGCTCTGAGTTTCACGTTGGGTGACAAAATTAAAGACTTAAAAATATAAAAATGCCAGTGACAACTAATCAGGTATCACCAGCTCCCAGGCTCATGGTGTGTTTGTGTGTGTTATGGATGACTGAAAGGACTGTGTTAATTTAGTTGGTCCTCAAATCTGTGTCCACCATGGGGCATTGGTTAGAATGCATTAATAACAAGCCAAGATGTTATTTGGTGACCCACATCTTCTTGAAGTCTGAAAAAGTCATGGAGGGTTGTTGAGGTGTTAAATTATGCTAATGGAATCCACGCCTGTGATTTATTAATTGTAGTTTGACAGCAGCTATGGTCACAACTGGTGTTTTCAGCAGGACTTACTGTACTTCTGGCAACTGAGTAACAAAGTGGAAAGGGGACCTGACACTGGAATAATGACAGAAATCTGGTGGGGGGATATGTGGCAGTGTAAATACATAACATTCCTACTTAGCTTGTCAAGTGGGTTGACCTATTTGGTAACACAGGTACAGAACTTTGGGGCAGTAGATTGTGCTGTTCATTGCCATCAGATGTCACAGTTTTTCTCATTGATAGTCACATATTGAAGAGCATTTTGAGGAAAAAAAGAGAAGCATTTACAAATTGGAAAGTACATGCTTGCATTCATGCAAGAATACTTGGAACTGAATTCTACATAGTATCCTGTTCCATGCCTGTTTTGGTCTCATTCATGTGTCATTCAGTCAAGTATTGTTCTTATAGAGCTGCATAACAAAACAGATTTAGGAATGTTGGTGCAGGGAGTGGAAGTATTTCAAAACAAGACTTGTCATTCAATAAACAGCAGAGTCTAGAGTACTTAATCTCATACATATTTATGAGGGGCTATTAAAACGTTCTCACTCATATTGGGCCCATTGAGCTATGTGCTGCTGCTATTTTTAGATCCTCCGACTGTTTCTGGCTCTGCACGTGAGGCTTTGGGAATGTCAACAAAAGGCTGCAGATAACAAGATGGAAAATGGGAAATGTCAGAGATGACAGAGCTGCTATGCGTATCTGTGCTTTTTTTTTTTTTTCTAAATATTGTCACCATGATTAGTGTCAGGCTTAGAGGTGAAACACTGGCCTTTTGCCTGTCAGGCAAAGGCATGCTTATTTACGTAGGTTTAATGCTTCTTTTTTTCCCAGTGAGAAGATGATTTGGGGGAATGCTGCAGTTATTTATAGTAGTGAATAGTCACGTGTGGAGAGTAAGAGATAAAAGGAGAGAGCGAGAGAGGGAGAGAGAGAGAAAGCTAGAAACAGAGTGAATTATTGGAAAAGTGAGGAATAGATTATATGCATGCTGTGTTCATTGTATGCCAAAAGTGGTGGCGTTAAGGTGTAACTGACGAATGGGAATCATTTTTAGCACAGTCCAGTTATCCTCCTATTAAGTCTAACAATTTTTTTCTTAATAATTTTTCATCTCATCCTATGAAAAAGGCACTTTGCAAAAGTGATCAGATGGTAATCAAGGATGGTACAGTTTGCCTATTCTTCATTTAGAAACACTGAATGTAAACATTATTAAGCTGAAAAGACAACAAGCTCCACTTAAGCCAGATGGATAGGAGACCAAGTTCACTAGCTGTTCTACATAGCAGCTCTTTTCATTCATTCTGCCCTCCCTGTGTTTTGCCATTCACAAACTTGGCTGTCATCAGCACAATAAGAGTATCTTCCAAAAAACATAAAAGGCCTATCTTGCAATTTTCCATTGAGAATGGCATTAGGATGCATGCCATGATTTAATGGGTTCTTCATCTGGCCAGGTTCCATCTCATTTCATCACAGTTGAGAGCTCTTTTTTTTTTACCACAAAACACAGCAATGAAATCTTGTCAATGCCAGTACTACTTGCCTCAGACATGTAGATTAATAAATACAGTTAGGCCCAGAAATATTTGGACAGTGACACAATCTTCATGATTTGGGCTCTGCATGCCACCACATTGGATTTGAAATGAAACAACTACAACGAAATTGAAGTGCAGACTTAAAGGTTTAATTCAAGGGGTTGAACAAAAATATATGATTAAACATGTAGGAATTGTAGCTATTTTTATACAAATGCTCCTCATTTCAGCGGCTCAAAAGTAATTGGACAAATAAACATAACCCTAAGTAATATGTTACTTTTCAATATTTTGTTGAGAATCCTTTGCAGGCAATGACTGCCTGAAGTCTGGAACCCATGGACATCACCAAACGCTGGGTTTCCTCCTTTGTGATGCTTTGCCAGGCCTTTACTGCAGCTGTCTTCAGTTGTTGCTTGTTTTTGGATCTTTCTGACTGAAGTTTTGTCTTGAGCAAGTGAAATGTATGCTCAATTGGGTTGAGATCTGGTGATTGACTCGGCCATTGCAGAATATTCCACTTCTTTGCTTTAAAAAAACTGGGTTGCTTTTGCAGTATGTTTTGGACCATTGTCCATCTATACTGTGAAGCGCCGTCCAATCAACTTTGCTGCATTTGGCTGAATTTGAGCAGAAAGTATATCCCTATACACTTCAGAATTCATCCGGCTGCTTCTGTCTTTCATCACATCATCAATAAACACGAGTGACCCAGTGCCATTGGAAGCCATGCATGCCCATGCCATCACACTGCCTCCACCATGTTTTACAGAAGATGTGGTGTGCTTTGGATCATGAGCTGTTCCAGTTTTTCTCCAAACTTTCTTCTTCCCATCATTCTGGTACAGGTTGATCTTAGTCTCATCTGTCCAAAGAATGCTGTTCCAGAACTGGGCTGGCTTCTTCAGGTGTTTTTTTTTTGGAAAAGTCAATTCTGGCCTTTCTATTTTTGAGGCTGATTCATGGTTTGCACCTTGTGGTGAATTCTTTGTATTTACTCTCATGAAGTCTTCTCTTTATGGTAGACTTAGAAGATACTGATACACCTACTTCACTTGTGTTCTTCACAAGTGAGTGAAGAACACAAGTCAATCACCAGATCTCATTCCAATCGAGCATGCATTTCACTTGCTCAAGACAAAACTTAAGGCAGAAAGACCCAAAAACAAGCAACAACTGAAGACAGCTGCAGTAAAGGCCTGGCAAAGCATCACAAAGGAGGAAACCCAGCGTTTGGTGACGTCCATGGGTTCCAGACTTCAGACAGTCATTACCTGCAAAGGATTCTCAACAAAATATTGAAAAGTAACATTTTACTTAGGGTTATGTTTATTTGTCCAATTACTTTTGAGCCGCTGAAATGAGGAGCATTTGTATAAAAATAGCTACAATTCCTACAAGTTTAATCATATATTTTTGTTCAACCCCTTGAATTAAACCTTAAAGTCTGCACTTCAATTCCGTTGTAGTTGTTTCATTTCAAATCCAATGTGGTGGCATGCAGAGCCCAAATCATGAGTGTGAGTGTTCTTCACTTGACTGGATGTTGTCATAACCCGAGTGTCGGTCCTGTCCACACTCGGGTCTCATATTTTATTTCCCTGGCTTTGGCAGCAGAGGATTCCTTCCAGCTCCTCGGGCTCTTATTGTGAAGGCGCCCGGGGGGGCTCCCTGCTGTCAAAGTCAGCTGCTGCGCCGCTGTCATTAGGAGCAGCTGCGCCGCATTGGGGTCATTAGCCGCCAGAGATAAAAGCGGGTGCTAAATGTCCTCCAATGCGGCAGTCTCTGTTAAGTTCCTGTTTATCTCCGTTGTGTTCCTGTTATGTTCCTGTTCTCCTTGCTCATCGTGGTTAATGGACTTGGGAATCCCCTGTTACCCATCTGTTAACGGTCCCGTTGTTAAGGTACGCTCGTTGTGACTTTACCTTTGTGATTATCTCGTCTGGCGCATCGGGTGCTCCCCGGCTCAGGCGTCACCTGTTCACTGTATGTATCCTGTGCTTGTCCATCCCTCACTGTAAATAAACATCACTGCAAACTCACTGGTGACTGAGGCGTCTTGTGATGGTCCGTGAGGGCCATCGTGACAGTAGACTGCCGCCCAACGCCCGGAGAGGAGGCGTTGTTTGAGACGCCATTCACCGTGCAGTTTGCAGTAGTGGACTGTTTGTTCCTACCTGTCTCGGTGCCGTGTTGAAGCATGCCATCGTGGAGGTCTCGTGCTCGGAGGCAGGACGCTGTCCTCGCTGACACCCTCGAGCGCGTGGACAAAGTCCTTGTCTCTGCCTCCCTCCTCGACTTCAACAGCGAAGTGCCCTGGTACCTGGACCTAGCCGAGGAAATTCTGGATTCTCTTCCCCGCTTCGCTAATCATCCAGAGGAAAGCATGAGGAGAGATGACATCGCCGCCCAGCGTGAGATACTCCGAGGGCTGGAGGGAAATCCCGGCAGGAAGCCGAAGTGGAGGAGACGTCGCCCCTCGTTTCGGGATCCCGCTCCTGCCTCCGTTCCGGCCCGGGAATTTGCACCATCCAGAGGTCTTTTCCCATCAGGCATGTCGTCACTCGGGATTCCCCCAGAGAAGCTGCAGCAGACTGCAGACAAGATCTGGGACCGGGTGGCTGCTGCTTGCTCCGCTGGGAATCCACCAGCGTGTATGAAGCATGTGGTGGCGGCGGTTAGACTGGTGGAGAGGAATCCAGCGTTGCGTGAGTTTCCTGAGTTCGCTGACTTGCTTGCCGCTGTTTCTGCTCAGGAACGGCGATTTCCGAACCTCACCTTCACCTCACCCCCTACAAGGAATGTCGTCACACCGGCTTCCAACCTCGGCTAGAACCCCGTCTGGATGCTGTTCCGTGTCGCCGCAAGGGCTCAACCCCCCACACAGCTGTCACTCCTGCACCTCGTCAGAGGGGAATCCCCGCAGCCTCGTCTTCTCCCGGGCCCTCGCCTGCTGTCCCGTCAGCGCTCCATGCCCGACTGACCCCGGCTGTCGCCCCCTCCTCCTCGTCGCCTATCCTGGCTGCTGTGTGTCTCGGGAGCTCCGTTTTGGCAAGCCCCATCCCAGAACCGTCTCGAGTGGCCTCACCTCGTCTTCCCAGAGGGCCCTCTGTCGCCATCCAGCGGGGAAAGGGAGGAACGATGTCCCCCACAGCGGGAACCATCTTACCCTCAGGAGAAAGGCAAGTGCATGATAATTTCTCTCATTCCGATACTGTTTTGCCTTGTCTGACTCCTGGGGGTGGAGTTCGGGGTATGCAGCCCCCCGAGCTGTGGATGAAAGTATTAACCCTGCTTCCTCTGTGTCTCCCTTCGCTAAGCGGTCCTCGACGCCAGGCCAACGTCGCTGGATGAGGAGGGGGCCTGCGGTTCTGGAGAGCCTGGCTCCGGTTCTGCAGCCACGCCGTGGGTGGAGGAGGAGAGCGGACTGCAGCGTGGAGCCATCGCCGATGAAGAAACGTCCCCGGGTTTCCACGGAGGAGCGGTCCGGTCCAGCAGGTCGAGGTTCTCCTGCCACCATGCCATGCGGACCACCGGCGTGGACATCAGTACCGGAGGACTCTCTAGCTGCGCGCACCATCATGCCAGCTGTGGAGCCCGACGCAGCTGAGTGGGAGCCTGAGGATGACCTCCTGACTTCTGAGCCTGGATCGTCGCAGTCCTGGACGGCATCAGAACCCGAGTTCAGGCAAGTGCTCTGTTTTATCTTTCTTCTTCACCTTTTAGAGCACTTTTGCCTGTCTCAAGGGGAGATGAGCCGGGTGCAGCCGCCCGCTGCATCCGAGCTTATCTCGCCGGGTTCTGGCGCTGCCGGTGATCCTGACCCTGGGTTTTCTCTCTTTTGTGAGTCTTCTCCCAGGGTCACCGGCGAGGGGCTGCTCTCGCCTGCTGCGCCAGAGGTTCCGGTTTCGGGGTTGGAGGTCGAGTCTGGTGCCACGCCGACCCAGTCGGGGTCCATGGGTTTGGTTCCGGAGGCCCAATCGGGGTCCACCGTGGGTTTGGTTCCAGAGGCCCAATCGGGGTCCACCGTGGGTTCGGTTCCGGAGGCCCAATCGGGGTCTGACGTGGGTGCTGCACCAGCAGGTCCTAGACTCAGTGAGGGAGCTGCAGATCCCCGGCCACCGGATGCTGGACAGACTCATTTCCCTCGTCACCCTCATCTCCACCGTCTTCCTCCTCGTCTCCCTGAGGAGCGCTACCCATCTCCACCTGGGGCTGTTGGGGTCCCGAACGCTCCGCCCGGTTCCCCCTCGTCTCTCCCCTTTTCAGCGGGACCGCCGGCTGCTTCTTCCCAACGGGTCTGGTGGGCTGGTGTTGCGGGGCGGCCGCCTGAAGGACTGTCTCGTCGGTTTGGTTCTCTGGGCCGGCCCCCCGACCTATTTGTCTTCCTGTGCGGCGACCTGCTCCGGCCGCCTGAAACTCTCTACTCCCAAGCATGGGACTGGGGTAGGCCGTCCGAACTGTCCTCTTTTCCCCTCCCTGTTCTTTGGCCTTTTGATGCCGGTCGACCCCCCGAACCTTTTGCCCCCATCCCTCCGGGTCAGGACTGCACCCTCCCCGGGTTTCTGATCTCGTCTGTGGGACTGTTGGGGTGTGCAGGGGGGGGAGGGGGATTGATTAGTGTTTTTGTGGCTCACTATGTTGTTTCTGGGTTTGGTGTTTTTTTTTCCTCCACCTTATGTCGCTTTGCTTTTGCCAAAAAGATATACTGCCTATTTTGACTTTGTTGTAGTTACCCACGTTCAAGGGAGTATGTTGTTTTTTTTTTCCTGTCTCTACTGCCTTGTTGGTCTTGTTTTTTTTGCCTCTCTCCCTCCTGCCAGCGCCCCATCCACCCACCCTGGGGGGGGGGGGGGCTTGGGTGTTACTCGGGCCGCTCAGAGCTCGGCCTTGAGGGGGAGATACTGTCATAACCCGAGTGTCGGTCCTGTCCACACTCGGGTCTCATATTTTATTTCCCTGGCTTTGGCAGCAGAGGATTCCTTCCAGCTCCTCGGGCTCTTATTGTGAAGGCGCCCGGGGGAGTTACCTGCTGTCAAAGTCAGCTGCTGCGCCGCTGTCATTAGGAGCAGCTGTGCCGCATTGGGGTCATTAGCCGCCAGAGATAAAAGCGGGTGATAAATGTCCTCCAATGCGGCAGTCTCTGTTAAGTTCCTGTTTATCTCCGTTGTGTTCCTGTTATGTTCCTGTTCTCCTTGCTCATCGTGGTTAATGGACTTGGGAATCCCCTGTTACCCGTCTGCTAACGGTCCCGTTGTTAAGGTACGCTCGTTGTGACTTTACCTTTGTGATTATCTCGTCTGGCGCATCGGGTGCTCCCCGGCTCAGGCGTCACCTGTTCACTGTATGTATCCTGTGCTTGTCCATCCCTCACTGTAAATAAACATCACTGCAAACTCACTGGTGACTGAGGCGTCTTGTGATGGTCCGTGAGGGCCATCGTGACAGATGTTGTGAAGGGGTTGTTCTTCACCATGGAAAGGATTCTGCGATCATCCACCACTGTTGTCTTCTGTGGACGTCCAGGCCTTTTTGAGTTCCCAAGCTCACCAGTGCCATGTACCAAACTGATAATTTGGCCACTCCTAACATTTCTGCAATCTCTCTGATGGATTTCTTCTTTTTTTCTGCCTCAGGATGGTCTGTTTCACCTCCATTGAGAGCTCCTTTGACCGCATGTTGAGTGTTCACAGCAACACTAAATCTTCAATATTAATGCTAAATGAGACCCAGAGAAATCACCCAGCTCCTGAGGTAAATCAATTCAAAGTTGTAAATCAGTTTGAATATTTAGGAATTCAAATTGTGCCTTAGCTAGAATCAGTCGCCAGTGCCAATTATGAAGCCTTATTGACAGACATTAATGAGTTTCTTCAGAGATGGATGTCACTACCAATGTCGATGATTGGGAGAATTAATATACTTAAAAGTAATATTTTACCCAAAATACTTTATTTATTTCAATAAATTCCTTTACCACCACCTTCAGATCTATTCTCAAGAATTAAAAAAAAGTTAGTGGAATTTATATGGAACAATAGGAAGGCTAGATTACGTCTGTCCTTACTATATTTACCATTTGATCGTGGAGGTCTGAAATGTCCAAACTTTATGTTGTATTACTGGTCAGCACAGCTGAGGTCTATGACACATTATTTTTCATCAAATGATCTCCCTCACTGGACTGAAATGGAATCATACAATTTACCTTTACCTCTTCCCATATTCATATACTCAGACTCGGCTAAAAAATTACAGAAACAAGTTAAAAATCCATTTGTAAAGCATATGATCAAAATATGGTGTGAAACCAAAAAATATTTAAAAGAACCACACTCACTGTCACAATTTAGTCCAATATGGGGTAATCAATATTTTAAACCAGGGAGAGCGGATGCTGTATTTAAAGTATGGAATTTAAAAGGGATTCAAAAGATTCAAGATTTATATCTGTCATGTTCAGATAACATAATGTCTTTTGAAGAACTGAGGATCAAATTTAATCTTAATAGAACACATTTTTTTTAAATATCTTCAGCTTAGGAACTTTATTCGATCAAATCAAAATAATGCTCTCACCGGACCTACTTATTCATCCTTGGAAAAAATTTTGACGAAAGATAGTAAGAGAAGGGGTATTATTTCAGAGTATTATAACTCATTGACATTATCCTCAAGTGAAAACTCACAGAAAAGATTGAATTATTGGAAAGAAGACCTGCAAACTGAAATTTCAGAGGAACAATGGGAATTGGCTTGTGCAGAAGCTCAAACCAAATCAATAAATGTACGTCTTAAATTGATACATTTTAAATGGTTAATGCGGATGTATGTTACTCCGGTGGAGTTAAATAGATATAACAAAAACATACCAGATACATGCACAAAATGTATGGAAAGTAAAGGAACCCTATTTCATTACCTCCGCCAGGCCGAAGGCCAGGAGGAGGTTATGTTTTTGCCAGGGTTTGTCTGTCTGTCTGTTTGTTTGTCTGTCTGTCTGTTTGTTTGTTTTTCTGTCTGTTGGTTAGCAAGATAACTCAAAAAGTTTTGGACGGATTTCGATGAAACTTTCAGGCGTTGTTGGAAATGGTACAAGGAAGAACTGATTAAATTTTGGGGATGATATGGATCACCGTCTTGATACAGGAATTTTTAAAAGGATTCTTTAACATTGTGAGATACGGCCATTTTCAACATGTGTGCAGGGGCAATAGAGGGCGCTGGTCGTCGTGTCTGACGAACACAAACTCCGCCTTCTTTAAAGTTTTAGGCACAAAAGCATGCGGAAAACTGTGGTGGGCAGGACCTGCCAGTGTGCCTGTGTTTGCGCTACGCTGCAAAAACTGAGACAGACGGCGCCGCCGGATTATTTGGCAGAAATTCCCCGGCCAGCCATAGGGGCTGCGCAAAAACCAGCTCTCTGCCGGGGAAGATTCAAAATCCTCTTTTTTTCCGTGGAGTGCAAACCCAATAAAACCTACGGCAACCTGTCTACGCAATTTGCATCCGTCACTGAAACCCTGAGTGCTGCTTTCAGTGAGCTATGAAAATGCTCGCAGCCTGGGACTTTGCACATGAAGGACATGGACACAACACCAACACTTCAGTTTATTACCTCCGCCAAGAGGTAATGCTTTTACTACTGAACCACTAATCCTATCATTGTGAATCCAATTGCTAGTCATATGTTTTCATGGTCAAGGAATCTGAAAACATACACACAAACACTGTATGGGGGGAAACTGTGGCGCTTGGCGGAGGTCTTCGCTCTCCGAGTGCTTTTCTAGTTATTTATGGGAATGTAGAAAAATTAGAATGTTTTGGGAAGAGGTGAGGGTAACAATTGAAAAAAAAATTTCAAAACAAATCATATTGAATCCTAAATTGTTTTTGTTGGGTCTGTATCCAGAAAAGCATAACTTCAATAAGAGTCAAAGAGCATTCATAGACCTCAGTTTGCTTAACGCCAAAAAATGTATTGCACTATTGTGGAAAAAGACTCATAGACCAGATGTGATGTGACTCAGTGGTTAAGACAGATGTTAACAAACCTTCCACTAGAAAGAATAACGTACATACTGAAATCAAAGGAAATTGTGTTTGAAAATATATGGAGACCTTTCATTGATTATGTAAAGAATTTAAACATAACTTTTGAAGAAGAAGGTGAATGATGTGTGTGGACCTTGTAAATTCCAAACTGGTGAATGTATAATATGTATACTTATGTACTGGATTGCCTAGACTAAACAGAGGAGCATTGTTGAAGACCTGCCTTTATTAGTGGTTGTTGGTGTGTTTTAGTACATTTTTTTTAATTACCTTAGTGTTAGTGTTTGATTGTTTGTGTTATGTTTGTAAAAAAAAAAGGTTCAATAAAAATATTGTGGAAAAAAAAATACCACCTCTCTATAAAAGTCTCTCTGTCATGACCCTAGCGCCGATCTCGTCCGCTCTCGGGCTGTGCATCATCTCTGCCGGCTTTGACAGCAGTGGATTACATTCTGGCTCCCCGGGCTCTTATTGTGACAGCGCTCAGTAGGGCTTCCTGCTGTGAGAGCCGATCAGCTGTTCGGCATCACAGCTCATTAGCTGCCGGCTTTATTAGCGGGCGCTGACAGCTGATTGATGCTGGAGTATCGTCTAAACATCCTGAGAGATTCCTGGTGTGTCAGCACGCTCATGTCAGGTTCGTTTTCTTGTTCATGCCATAGTTAAGGTCGTAGTGGCTGGGGTTAGCCCTACGATCCCTCGTATTCTGTAGTATTAGTTCATGTCATAGTTTAGGTCGTAGTAGCTGGGGTTAGCCCTACGATCCCTTGTATTCGGTAGTGTGTGTTTTGCCCTCAGCGGCTCATAGCTTTGTGTCTCGTCTTGTCTGGTTAAAATAAACATCTATGCAAAGCTCACTGGTGACTTTTGGTGTCTTATGGTGGCCCGCGAGGGTCACCGCATGACAGTATACTCCAGCCAGGATGTCTGAACGAAGACGCCACACCGAGACGCCTTTTCACAGGGGGTGAGTTTTTGCGTAAATTGGACTATTGTTCTTCCCTGTCTGGGTATCATTGCTGGGAGAATGCCGTCATCCAGGGGCCGCGGTCGGCGCCTGGGCAAGGAGCTAGCAGAGGCTCTGGAGTTTGTGGATGGAACTCTGTTCACCGCTACGTTATACGACACTCCCAGCGACATACGCTGGCACCTGGACTGCGCTGAGGTTCTTCTCGACAACCTTCCTCTCCTCTACGACGATCACCGGGAGGTGATGAGGAGGAGAGATGAACTCGCCACACAGCGCTAGATACTCCGTGGGCTGGAGGAGGAAGGAAGCAGAGGAGGAAGCGTCCTCGGTCCCCGCGTTGGAACCCCGTTCCTGTCCCGGATCCGGTTCAGGAGTTCACGCCATCTGGGGGCCGTCGAAGACGTCGGCGCCACAGCCAAGGTGAACCTCAGCAGAATCCCCGGCTGGACCCGCTGCCAGAAAAGCCCGTCAGCAGATCTCCGAGAGTGGCTCCTCCTCGTCCTTCCAGGGGGCCCTCTGTCGGCATCCAGCGGGGAGAGGGAGGAACTACGTCCCCTACAGCAGGCACCATCCTCCCTCCGGGAGACAGGCAAGTGCAAGTTCATTCTTTACATGATAATTGTGATCTGCCTTGTCTGACTCCTGGGGGCGGAGTTTGGGGTTCGCAGTCCCCCGAGCTCCTACCACCTGCTGTAGTTACGATAACCAAACCTGCTGCCTCTGTGTCTCCCTCTGCTGAGTGGTCCACGATGCCAGGTCTACGTCGCGGGGTGAGGAGGGGGCCTGCAGTGCTGGAAAGCCTGGATCTGGCTCTGCAGCCACGCCGTGGATGGAGGAGAAGAGCGGACTGCGGCCCGGAACCTGTGCCGACGAAGAAGCATCCCTGGGTCCTCGCCAGAGCGGTCCGGACCAGTGGGTCGAGGGTCCCCTGCCTCCACGCCAGATGGGTCATTGGCATGGGCATCAGCGCAAGAGGAACCTCAGACTGTGGAATTCATCGTGCCAGCTGCGGAGCCCGACGCAGCTGAGTTGGAGCCGACACACGAGTTTCTTCGCCCTGAGCCTGGATCGACGGAGTCCTGGACAGCAACAGAACCCGAGTGCAGGCAAGTGCTCCCTCTTGTGTCTCTGTCCCCTGTGTTGGAGCATTTTTGCCTCCCTCTCGGGGAGGCGAGTGAAGGGCAGCCGCCTCCTGCGCTCGAACTCGTCTCGCTGGGTTCTGTTGCTGCCGGTGACACTGATCCCGGTTTTTCTCTGTGTTCTGAGCTTCCTTGCAGTGTCACCGGCGTGGAGCCAGTCGGGATTGCTGAGTTGGAGGTTCCAGGTTCGGGGGTGGAGGTCATCAGCAGAGCTGCACCGACCCAGTCGGGGTCTGTTGTGGAGGCTGCTGTGGCCCAATCGGGGTCCGACGCGGGTGCACCCGAGGCCCAATCGGGGTCCACCGCTGGTTCTGTTCCGGCCCAATCGGAGTCCAACGTGGGTGCAGCCGGGACCCAATCGGGGTCCAGCGGAGGTGCAGCGCCAGTGTGGTCCACGGACGGTGGAGGAGCTGCAGATCCTTCGCTGCCTGACCCACTTCGGGCTCATCCTTGCCTTCTGTCCCCTCTTCAGAGTCATCGCCCCTGCGCATCATCGCCGGGGGCCATGGGGGTCCATTTTCGCTCGCCCCGGCTCTCCTGTATTTTGTCCTCGCCAGGGAGGCCGCCGCGGGCTGTTTTCCCCCGGTACTGGTGGCTGAGGGACACAGGTCGGCCACCTGAGGAACTGTTTCGCCGGTTTGGCGCCTCAGGTCGGCCACCCGACATGTTGTGTTTCTTTGGGCGATCTGGTTCAGCCAGCGGAGGAGTGGACTTTTCCTGGCCTGGGACTGTGGTAAGCCGCCCGATCATGTTCCACCCCCCATGACCACCCGTCAGCCGTTGGACGCGGGGAGACCGCCTGAACTGTTCCTGTGGCGTTTGGTCTCCGCCGCTTGGCATGAACTGTTGGGGGTAGAGGTCATTCCTGGTGGTGGCCTAGCCCTGTAATTGTGCTGTTTTTTTTTTTTCTGTCCTGTGTGATTCTTGTTTTTTGACTTAAGAGTGTGGTATTTTTGTTTTTGTGTCTGGGTAATTGTGTTTCATGAATTTTGGAGTCTAGTCTGGTCCTGTATGTTCTGCTTTTTTTTTTCTGTCCTGTGTTGCATTTGCTTTTTGACCTGAGAGTGTGGTATTTTAGTTTTCGTGCCTGGGTAATTGTTTCATGTATTTTGGAATGTAGTCTGGTCCTGTAATTGTTCTGTTCTTTTCGCTGTCCTGTGTTTTGGTTCTTGTAGTTGCCATTTGTGCATTTTGGGAGTTTTGATTTGTCATCATGTTCTGTACTGTAGGGAGTTTTGTTTCTCTTTTTGGTTATTTTGTGTCGGTGTGACTGTTCCATGTATTTTTTGAGTCATTTTTTTCCCCTGTCTGTGCTCTGGTTTTCGATCTGTGGTTTGATCCTCTCCTGCCCCATCCGCCCACCCTGGAGGGGATGGGGTGGGGATTGGATGTCTATGGGCAGTCAGGAGCCCGCCCTCAGAGGGAGGATACTGTCATGACCCAAGCACCGATCTTGTCCGCGCTCGGGCTATGCATCATCTCCGCCGGCTTTGACAGCAGTGGATTACATTCTGGCTCCCCGGGCTCTTATTGTGACAGCGCTCGGTGGGGCTTCCTGCTGTCAGAGCCAATCAGCTGTTCGGCATCACAGCTCGTTAGCTGCCGGCTTTATTAGCGGGCGCTGACAGCTGATTGATGCTGGAGTATCGTCTAAACATCCTGAGAGATTCCTGGTGTGTCAGCACGCTCATGTCAGGTTCGTTTTCTTGTTCATGCCATAGTTAAGGTCGTAGTGGCTGGGGTTAGCCCTACGATCCCTCGTATTCGGTAGTATTAGTTCATGTCATAGTTTAGGTCATAGTAGCTGGAGTTAGCCCTACGATCCCTTGTATTCGGTAGTGTGTGTTTTGCCCTCAGCGGCTCATAGCTTTGTGTCTCGTCTTGTTTGGTTAAAATAAACATCTATGACTTCCGGTTATGGCGGCCACGTAGGAAGACATGTTTCACACTGCTCTGCTCTTGAAAATAAAAAAAAAAAATACTAAAACTCTCTTAATTGGAACAAAAACCCATCCTAGCGTTTTGGCGCGGATATGGTAAAGTCTAAGGTTGGAAAATTAGGTGGAGGAAAAGGTAACTCGACAAAACAACCCAAGTTAACAGACTTTCACGCTCAAGGTGAAACAGAGAAAACTCCAGAGGCAATGGCAGAGGAGGGAGCCAGCGGCGGAGCAGGAACAGTTGAAGAGGGGACAAACGTAGCGCTCACTGCCATCAACTCCGTGAGAACAGAGTTTTCATCTAAATTTGACGGGATTATAGCAGCGATAGAAGGTATGAGAAAAGAAATAAATGACTGCATGGAGCAAGTGTCGCAGGCGGAGCTCCGAATTTCAAGCGCTGAAGATGATGTCACCAGCCTGCAAACTAAACTGCAAACACTGGAATTAAAATGCAAAAGTCTGGAAGATAACGTCCTAGACTTGGAATCCCACTCGCAATGGAATAATTTGAGGCTGGTGGGCCTCCCGGAGGGAACGGAGGGTCGGGACCCGTGTTCCTTTTTGGAAAAGTGGATTCCAGAAGTGCTGAATAACGCAGATCTGCAGTCATCGGTCGTTTTAGAGAGAGCTCACTGAATCGGCCCACCGAGAGATAATAAGACACCACAAAGGACGCTGATTATGAAGTTCCTCAACTACAAAGACAAGATGACAGTCACCAATGCGGCGTGAGCTAAAGGGGAAATTAAATACCAGGACCAACAGGTGCGGTTCTCTCCGGATTTGGCTACAGGAATCCAACAATTGAGAAAACAGTTCAACCCCGCCCGCAAAGAGCTGCGCAACCTAGGGATTTGTCATGGAGTAATTCATCCGGCAAGACTCCTGGTCACATATAAGGGGAGAACCCACACCTTCAAGACCCCTCAAGAGCCGCAGGAGCTCATCAAGCAGATCCAAAAGGAGATTGGCGGGAGCTAAGCATGAACATGACAAAGGTAGAACATTTAAGCATATGTACAGACATCTGATTGATCTGAAACATAAACATGTCTACAAAATACAGACTGTATTAAAAAAAAAAAGTTATGATGTACAACGTTGCTATAAAACTTTGAAGTTATGTTGAAAAAACTACAGAAGAGAGTTAATGTCATAAGAATAGTAGTAGAGTCAGGGTGATTGAGAGGAGAAAGAGAGAGTGGTTTGACTGATCCTCGCAGGTGTGGAACAGTCACTAGCTATAACGGAAGACAGAATTTTTTGATTTTGGGGGGATTACCACAAATGTGGGGAAAGGGAATCTGTTTTTGTTTAGTTTGTAGGATGAATGTTCTATCATCCATGTTTTTGCTTCTCTGTAAGAGTATGTTCATATTGCAAGGTAATCTCAAACTCCTTACTGATCATAGATCAAAGCGTTAATCTTAATTTAACTTCATGGAATTGCAGAGGTCTACAAAATCTTAAAAAACTTAAACAAGTCATGAATAAAATAAAAGACATAGATTCAAAAATTGTATTTTTACAAGAAACTCATCTATTAGAGGAGGATGTAAAAAGAAGATGGCAAGCTAACGTGTTCACCTCATCATTTTCATCCCGAGCTAGGGGAGTTATGATTCTCATACATAAAACAGTCCCATTTCAAACGAAAAATGTAATTAGAGACAAATATGGAAGATATCTAATTATCCAAGGATCTTTGTTATTAGAAAATATAAATCTAGTGAACTTATACGGCCCCAATATTGATGATCAAAACTTCTTTGTTAATTTATTCCTCACTTTATCATCACTTACAGGGCAACATATAATAGCAGGGGATTTTAATTGTACATTGAATCCCAGTATAGATAGATCAACAGGACTGGACTGTACGCACAATGGATGTAGGATGACCATTAATCATTTTATGAAAGAGTTGAGATTGCTAGATATATGGAGAGAAATGAAACCACAAGTCAAAGCCTATTCTTGTTATTCTAATACCTATAAGACATTCTCACGTATTGACTACTTTTTGATCTCTACAGAATTAAGGTCCAAGATTCAAAACTGTTTCTATGATAACATTGTGATCTCTGATCATGCACCCTGCTGTCTAGTATATGTAGATAAGAAATTGACAAAGGGCCCAGTTAGGTGGCATTTTCAACATAAATGGCTTCAGGATGAGGAATTTGTTAAGTACATAGAAAAACAGATAGATGAGTTCTTTGATATCAATACTACACAAACAACGGCATGTATAAAGTGGGAGGCTTTCAAAGCTTTTATTAGGGGGCATATTATTAGTTATACAGGTTCAAAATCTAAGAAGACCCGAGAGGAGAGAGTCCAATTGGAACGTAAAATAAAAATTCTTCAAAAAAAGGTGTATGCAGGAAGTAACCCACAGTTAGAGAATGAATTACTGATTCTGAGAGCTGAATATGACAAAAAATCAGCGAATAGAGCTGTCTCGAGTCTTCTAAGATTGAAGCAAACTTTTTATGAACAAGGTGAAAAATCAGGAAAATTATTGGCAGGGCAGATTAAACAATTAGAATCTAAAACACCAATTACCAGTATTATAAGTAACAGACAGGTAGTTATAGATCCTTTAGAAATTAATAGTGCCTTTAGAAATTATTATGAAAAACTATATGATACAAAAAATGAAACTGACTTAACAAAACTAAATGGGTTTTTGGGTGGACTATCAATACCAGGTATTCCAAATGAAAACAGGGAGATACTGGAGTCTAAAATCAGTCAAGAAGAAGTTGGGCTAGCCATTGATAATATGAAATCAGGAAAAAGAGCAGGACCAGATGGTCTT
Source organism: Pholidichthys leucotaenia (assembly GCA_020510985.1). Lineage (NCBI taxonomy): Eukaryota > Metazoa > Chordata > Actinopteri > Cichliformes > Pholidichthyidae > Pholidichthys > Pholidichthys leucotaenia. Next base: position 227,014,536 of record CM035848.1, on the reverse strand, counting down.
CCAGTCGACCTCTATAAAAAAAATTAAGAATAAATTAATAAAACCACTGTTGGAAATGGTTTTAGTGTGGCGGCATGAAATAATAAGTGGCGAACTGTGGTTTAAAAGTGGATTTTATTGATCATTCATCCCGCCATCACAGAACTCACTCCAGCCCTGTGGGTGCGGGCTAGAGCGAGCCCTCAGGCTCTCAGGCAATCGTGTGGTCAGTTGAGCAGTAGTCAGAGAGAGAGAACATGTGAATTTCAGTCAGCTTATATACCCCGTTACAGACAATACATGAAAGGCACATTTACATCACAGTAAATGCAGGACGGCATGGGACATTTGCATCACAGTACAGAGCAGGAAGTCATGAACACCTGCATTTGAGTCAACATAACAGCAGGATACTGGCAGGAAAGAGCTAGACAAAGCGAAGCTGCCTATTGATCTCAATACACACATCTCATTGTTCTGCTAATTGCTCCAGCTGAGCGCTCTGCTTGTCCGTAGGCTGTGGGGGTGACCCACATTAGAAGCATTTCAAAATGGTAATTTACCACCATACATGAATAATGCCTTAATTATACTGTTGCCAAAACCAGGTAAACCCTCTAATAAATGTGAAAACATGAGACCAATAGGCCTATTAAATGCTGATCTTAAAATAATCTGTAAAATTTTAGCAAAACAATTACAAGAAATATTACCAAATATTATTAGCCGAGATCAGAATGGCTTTATAATGGGAAGACAAGGCCTCCATAATGTAAGAAGACTATTTAATATTATTTATTCCAATAAAGAAGCACCGGATACAGCTCTCCTATCATTGGATGCCGAAAAGGCCTTTGATAGGGTCGAATGGCCCTATCTTTTTGAAGTCCTACAAAGGTTTGGACTTGGAAATAATTTCATAAAATGGGTCCAGATAATATACAATAATGCTACAGCAGAAATCCTAACAAACAGCAATATCTCAAAATCAATAAAAATCAATAGAGGATGTCAACAAGGCTGTCAACTTTCACCTTTATTGTTTACTATGGCAATTGAACCTTTAGCGATGGCAGTACGTTTACATCCACAAATATATGGAATTAAAGTAGGACCAACAGAACATAAAATCTCCCTGTATGCCGATGACATAATTTTGTTCATGTCGAATTTTTAAAAATCAATTCCAACCTTGTTAAATTTAATAAAGAACTTTGGGAATATATCAGGATATAAAATAAACAAAACAAAATCTTCAATATTAATGTTAAATAAGACCCAGAGAAAGCATCCATCTCCTGAGGTAAACCAATTCAATGTTGTAGATCAGTTTAAATATTTAGGAATTCAAATTTTGCCTAAGCTAGAATCAGTTGCCAATGCCAACTATGAAGCCTTAATGACAAATATTAATGAGTTGCTTCAGAGATGGATGTCACTACCAATGTCGATGATCGGGAGATTTAATATACTTAAAAGTAATATCTTACCAAAAATACTTTATTTATTTCAAAACATCCCTTTACCACCACCTTCAGATCTATTCTCAAGAATTAAAAAAAAAGTTAGTGGAATTTATATGGAACAATAGGAAGGCTAGATTATGTTTGTCCTTACTATACTTACCATTTGATCGTGGAGGTCTGAAATGTCCAAACTTTATGTTGTATTACTGGTCAGCACAACTGAGGTCTATGACATATTATTTTTCATCAAATGTTCCTCCTCACTGGACTGAAATGGAATCATACAATTTACCTTTACCTCTTCCCTTATTCATATACTCAGACTTGGCTAAAAAATTACAGAAACAAGTTAAAAATCCAATTGTAAAGCACATGATCAAAATATGGTGTGAAACTAAAAAAATATTTAAAAGAACCACACTCACTGTCACAATTTAGCCCAATATGGGGTAATCAATATTTTACACCAGGGAGAGTGGATATTGTATTTTAAGTATGGAATTTAAAAGGGATTCAAAGGATTCAAGACTTATATTTGTCACATTCAGATAACATAATCTCTTTTGAAGAACTGAGGATTAAATTCAATCTTAATAGAACACACTTTTTTAAATATCTTCAGCTTAGAAATTTTATTTGTTCAAATCAAAATAATGCTCTCACCCGACCTACTTATTCAACTTTGGAAAAAATTTTGATGAAAGATAGTAAGAGAAACAGTATTATTTCAGAGTTTTACAACTCATTGACACTATTCTCAAGTGAAAACTCACAGAAAAGACTGAATGACTGGAAAGAAGACCTGCAAATTGAAATTTCAGAGGAACAATGGGAAATGGCTTGTGCAGGAGCTCAAACCAAATCAATAAATGTACGTCTTAAACTGATACATTTTAAATGGTTAATACGGATGTATGTTACACCAGTGAAATTAAATAGATATAACAAAAACATACCAGATACATGCACAAAATGTATGGAAAGTAAAGGAACCCTATTTCACTGTTTATGGGAATGCAGAAAAATCAGAATGTTTTGGGAAGAGGTGAGGGTAACAATTGAAAAAATAATTTCAAAACAAATCACATTGAACCCTAAACTGTTTTTGTTGGGTCTGTATCCAGAAAACGGACGCCTCCCACTTGAGGTGTTTCAGGCACGTCCCACTGGGAGGAGACCCCGGGGCAGACCCAGGACTCGGTGGAGAGACTATGTCTCCCAGCTAGTCTGGGAACGCCTTGGTATCCCCTCTGAAGAGCTGGAGCAGGTGGCTGGGGAGAGGGAAGTCTGGGCTTCTCTGCTTGAACTGCTGCCTCCGCGACCCGGACCTCCGGAAAAGCGGTAGAAGATGGATGGATGGATGGATGTATCCAGAAAAACATAACTTTAATAAGAGTGAAAGAGCATTCATAGACCTCAGTTTGCTTAATGCCAAAAAATGTATTGCACTACTGTGGAAAAAGACTCATAGACCAGATGTGACTCAGTGGTTAAGACAGATGTTAACAAACCTTCCACTAGAAAGAATAACATATATACTGAAATCAAAGGAAAATGTGTTTGAGAATATATGGAGACCTTTCATTGATTATGTAAAGAAATTAAACATCACTTCTGAAGAAGAAGGTGAATGATATGTGTGGACCTTGCAAATTCCAAGCTGGTGAATGTATATTATGTATTCTTATGTAATAGATTACCTAGACTAAACAGAGGAGCATTGTTGTTGACTTGTTTTTGTTAATGGCTGTTGTTGTTTTTATTACACATTTTTTTTGTTATTTTGTTATTGTTCTTTTTAATTTTTAAATTACTTTTGTGTTAGTGTTTGACTGTGTGTGCTATGTTTGTAAAAAAAAAAAAAGGTTCAATAAAAAATATTGTGGAAAAAAAAATAAACATCTATGCAAAGCTCACTGGTGACTTTTGGCGTCTTATGGTGGCCAGCGAGGGTCACCACATGACACTCTCCCTTGGATGAACAATCATATCATGACTTTAAGAAGAGACTGTCGTAAGGTGGAACGTCTTTGGAAATCAACAAAACTGGAGGTACATAGGCTTCAGAAAAAGCACACGGGTTAATAACTTCTTTACCAGTATTGTGATGATTTGCTGTCTGTTCACGGCAGTATACCCAGACGAGCCAGCGTTGAGTCATGGACGGACGCCTCCTTAAGTACGCTGGCTGATAAGAGGGCGCAGGTGTGTCCTCTCCCTCAGGTGTGATGATGAGCACTGGAGAGATGAACGGGAAGGAGGGGGCGCGCTCTCGCCGCCATTGACACCTTTGCCTCCTCCCATGAACCACCACTGGTGACAGGCTGTGAATTTGATACCTAAGCTTTCACTATCTTAAACAATAAAGGTTTTTTTTTAATTAATTGCATGTTTAAAAATAGCAACTAGAAAAGCACTCAGAGAGTGCATACCTTTGTTAAGGCTCCTTCCATCCCTCATGGCTCACCTCCAAAATGTAATGGATTTATTTTGGAGGATTCTTGTTAACACAGAGTGAGAAGATAAGAGCCTTGGTGGAGGCATGCGTTCCCGGATCATCACCAAAATATTATGGGTTTCTTTCTAGCCCAAGGACCACTTCTGGTAAAAATTTGATCCAGATCTATCCAGTAGTTTTGGAGTATTCTTGCTAAAACTGTGTGTGAAGGTGAGAGCCTTGGTGGAGGTATGCAATCTGGGATCATCACCAAAATATTATGGGTGAAAATTTCATCAAAATCCATCCATCCAGTAGTTTTTGCGTAATCCTGCTAACAGTCGGATGGACAAACAGACAAACCACCCTGATTATGTAACCTCCTTAGCGGAGGTAAAAATGGAAATCAAGATAACTATACTTTTTTTTAGTTTGGTCTCTCAATATAACAAATAAATTCATAATCACTTCCCATGAACATTTTAGGCCCTCCACGTGCTGGTATAAACATTTTCAACCTGTCAGTGATGTCACTTTTTACTTGTGCAGAGACCTGTGCATCAGGTATAAACAAGGCTTCACTCATGTCTGTCTTCTCATCGACTACTGTTATGTGATGCCGAACGTTTAAACCAAAAGTTGTTGATGTCAGATAACAACAGATTCATTAACTGCACCTACAATTTCTCACCTCAAATGCTGAAGATTTATTTGATCCTGGGAACAAATGATGGCTGAAATATGACTGGACAAAAACTCCAACATACACATACACTACTGGAAGTACAGTAGTACAACCAAGAAACAAGCTGCAAAATTAAGAGAATAGACTGCTGGGAAAAATTTAATACATCCTCATGGAACAAATATAAGAATGTAGACTGTAAATGTAGTGTAGTGATTTTGATAGTGTATAGGCCAGCAGAAAAGGCCTTGCTGTCCCTGACAGGCTAGCGCTGCACAAAACATTCTCCACTCCATGTGACACATTTCAGTTTTATTCTTCTCAAAGGCCACCTGCACCAGCTGTGCCTTTCAGGTGTAAATCATTGCATGTCAGCGGGCCATCAAACCAACCTTCGAAATAAAAAGTGAGTTTTCACATGTGGCAGTAAAGACAGAATTTCAGTGCAGCCCACAGATCATGACCTCAGGTCTTTTGAAAAAGAACATTCTGATCCCCTGTGTCTTCTCTAGTATAACATTGTATGAAGACTCTCTACTGTTGGTGACTGTTGATTTAGACATTTTTTTTAGGGGGGTAAAAAATTTCTCTGCATTTATCAGTATTTTCTGCAAAAGACAGATGATTATATAATATGAACACAGTTTACATCCATGTAATTGAAGCTATCTTAATCACTTTATATGGGGTGATCCGAACTGTGTGTTGTTTTCTCTCTCCTCTCATTAATTATGTTTCACAGCTGCGGTTTCATCCACACCTGCGCTCCTTAATTAAGCAGCCTTTATATGGAGTGGGCCCGTCCACTCCTGCACGGAGACGTCTATGCTCACATGCAGTTAGAGAGCTCCTCTACGCTTGTACAGCCCTTCTCATTTCCAGCGGTGAACCTCGCCTCAGACCTGGCATACCGTAAGCTACCTCTCAACCTGAGCTCACCTCCCTGCATCACTCCTCTGCTTGTCTTGTATAACCCGTGCACAGGCGGACCTTCTCCCTGGAGGACCAGCACTATTCCTGGCGGTGGGCTTGGAACCTTTCCCGGAGCTTGTTTCTCCTCACCCCCGCCGGCGTCCTGTAAGTGCCTTAATCACCAGATTGAACTTTTCCCCTTTTCCCTCAGCTGAGGAATTTCCCTAGCAACAAGCACTGTATATACCTGCACCAGTATCTCTTCACCTTTCCGGGACCATGGCAACCAGGAGTGAGCAAGGCCACAGGTTGTTTCACTCCAAGTGCTCCCTGTTCCGGTTGCCAGACTCCTCCCGCTCTGCACTCACACAAACTCACTCTCAAAAAAGATTATTGCTATAATAACCGAATCTGTAGTCTGCTTCTGGGTCTGTTACTAAATCATGTCAGTATGTCTCCGTCAGTCAGACCCAGCAGATGGTGCAACTGCACGTCGATTAAACATCATGAAGGTTCGGTTAGACCAGCATACTCATCAGCAACAGGTAATCGTGAATCAGTTAACCCAAATAAATGCATGACTCAACCAACCACAGCTCTGCCCTCCCAGACCAGTCTTTGGGTGTCGGCTGTCCCGCTGCCTCCTTCCTCCAAACCGGCGCGTCTTCCTCGTTTAATGCCAGTCCCCACACCGACCCGCTTCAGCTGTAGTCTGGGCAAGGCTCGAGGGTTCCTCCTTCAGTGTAGCCTAGTTTTTCAGCGAGTGCCGGAAGATTTCCCCACTAATCATAGCCAGATTAGCTATGTGGTGAACCTGCTGGAGGGGCAGGCCTTAGCCTGGGCGTATGCTGTTATGGACCACCCCGATTACCCAAACTACACCTATGCCTGATTTGGATCCAAGTTCACCCGGGTGTTTGACCACTCTGACAAGGATAGCATCATCACCACCCACCTTCTCAATCTCCGGCAGGGGGCCAGGTCTGTGGCTGACTAGCTCAGTGGATTTCCAGGCTGTTGCGGCAGAGGTGGGATGGGAGGATGCGTCTCTGTGTAGCATCTTCACACGCAGCCTTGGCCCTGGCCTTCGTGATGAGTTGGCACGCTTGGATAAACCCTCCTTGTCACACGAGCTAATCTCCCTGGCCATCAATCTTGATAATCACTTAAGGGAATGGGCCAACGAGCGCCGCCTTGCTAAACACTCGGGCTCTCAGCCGCACCTTTCCTCTCAGCTCCCTCTTCCAGCCTTCCCTCCTTCCAAACCCTCTGACACCGGGGAACCTATGTTGTTGGGCTGGCCTAGGCTGCCCTCCGCTGAACGACAGTGCTGCCGTGATCTCGGTTTATGCATGTATTGTACTAGTGCTGAATATGAGGTTGCTTACTGTCCCAACCAGCCAAAAGGGGGGGGGGGGGTCCGTTCGTCACAGTAGGGGGGCTAATGGATGTGGGCAGTTCAAAATCCCTTACACGACTTGTGTTGCCCATTTTCTTTGATCACTGTCACACTGACTTTTGCACTACTGCTCTCATTGATTCAGGCGCTGAACAAAGCTTCATTTCAGAGAGTCAGACAACCCGGCTGAAGTTCCCATGTCAACATCTGGAGACTCTATTAAAATTGGTTGCCATTTCCAGAGAACCACTCACCAAGGTCACAAGAAAGACTGCTCCCATTGCCATTTTGGTGTCAGGCAACCATCGGGAGCATTTGAGTTTCTTTATTTTGCCTGCATCTGCCTCCCCTGTCATTTTAGGGTATCCTTGGTTAAGACTTCACAACCCGGTTATTGACTGGCATGCAAGGAGTGTTATTTCTTGAAGTACCTTCTGCTTAGCTGCTTGTTTGCAGTCTGCAGCCTGTTCTCCCTCTGTCATTATCAGTCCCTCGCCCACCCATGGGCCTGATCTTACCTCGGTTTCCCCTGAATATCACGACCTTGCTCCGTTCTTCAGCAAGTAAAAGGCACGTTCTCTACCCCGTCCCCCCCACTTCCCAACACCCTTACGACTGCGCCATTTACCTCCTTCTAACTAACTAACTAACTAACTAACTAACTAACTAACTAACTAACTAACTAACCTGCACTTATATAGCACTTTTCTAGTCACAAAGACCACTCAAAGTGCTTTGTGTGCTATGTTTCCATCCAGTAGATTGTATAGTCTGTCAGCCCCGGAGCGGGAGGCGATGGATAAATACATCAAAGAGTTGGTAAGTTCAGGCATCATCTGACTTTCTTCATCTGCGGTGGGGGCGGGGGGTTTGGGGGCAAGGGGGACAGTTCTCTCCAACCATGCATTGACTTTAGCGAATTGAATAACATCAAGGTGAAGGACAAGCACGCCTTGCCTCTCCTTAACTCTGCCTTCGATTCGCTTCAAGGTGCCACTGTTTTCACCAAGTTGGACCTGCGCAACGCCTACCATCTTGTCCGGATCAGGGAGGGCGATGAGTGGAAGATGGGGTTGTGTACACCTAATGGCCACTTCGAGTACTTGGTGATGCCTTTCGGGTTGACGAACGTGCCCGCGGTGTTCCAGCAGCTCATCAGTGATGTTCTGAGGGACTTCCTGAATTCCTTTGTGTTTGTGTACCTGGATGACATACTAATTTTCTCTCATTCCTTAGATGAGCATTGGGTGCACATCAGGAGAGTCCTTCAGCGGCTGCTGGAAAACCAACTTTACATCAAGGCAGAGAAGTGTGAGTTTCGTACACCCTCTACCACCTTCCTGGGGTTTGTCGTCACCCATAAGGAGATCCGGGCTGACCCAAGTAAGGTGAAGGCGGTCTTGGAGTGGCCTGTTCCTTCCTCCCACAAGCAATTCCAGCAGTTCTTGGAAGGAGCCTCGCAGCCGTTTGTGGTCTGGACCGACCATAAGAACTTGGAGTACCTCAGGACAGCTAAACAGCTACACTCTAGACAAGCCCGCTGGTCCCTGTTCTTTGGCAGGTTTAATTTTACCATCACCTACCACCTGGGGTCCAAAAACATCAAGCCTGATGCCATCTCGAGACAATTCTCCACTGACACAACGTTGCCGGAGCCACACCCCATAGTCTCCCCCTCATGTGTGGTCGGTGTGCTCTCCTAGGAGATCAAAGAGAGGGTTGAGAGGGTGCAGAGCACTAAGCCTGATCCGGGTGGGGGTCCTGCGGGACAGATCTATGCTCCTTTCTTGGTCTATGGCGGGGTCATTGATTGGCTACACTCTTCCAATTATGTGTCATCCCGGCGTGTCTCACACCTTGTCAAAACTGCAAAGGACCTTCTGGTGGCTGTCGATGAGGAAGGATGTTAATGAGTTCATCCAGTCCTGTCCCCAGTGAGCCACCGGCAAGCCATCCTCTTCTCCTCCATCTGGGCTGTTGCACCCCCTACCCATCCCCAGCAGGCCGTGGTCCCATGTGGCACTGGACTTCGTGATGGGGCTTCCCCCTTCTGCTGGACATGCAGTCATTCTCACCATCGTGGACAGGTTCTCGAAAGCAGCGCACTTCATTCCCCTGATTAAGCTCCCATCTGCCAAGGAGACAGCTGACCTTTTTGTGTTACACATCGTCCACCTCCATGGTATTCTGGTGGGCATGGTCTCAGACCGGGGTCCCCAGTTTGTCTTCCAGGTTTGGCAATCTTTTTGTAAGGCCATCGGGGCAACTGTAAGCTTGTCCTCTGGGTATCACCTCCAAAGTAATGGCCAGCGTGAGTGAGCCAACCAAGAGCTGGAGGCAGCCCTGAGGTGTGTCATGACCTCTTATCCTGCATCCTGGAGTACGTACCTAATTTGAATTGAGTATGCACACAACTCCTCCACCTCTGTGGCTACTGGTCTCTTCCCCTTCAAGGCGTCCTTCGGTTACAACCCCCCCTTTCCCCCCTTTCCCAAAGGCAGAAGGGGAGATCGCTGTACTATCTGTGCAGTCTCACATCAAGCATTTTCACTGGATTTGGAGGACCACCAGGGCTGCTTTCTGCCAAACTGCGGACTGCAACTCCGAGATTGCCAACCGTCAGAGGACACCGGCTCCCCCCTGTCAGGTTGGGCAGAAGGTATGGTTGCCCACTAAACACATTAACCTTAAGACTGATTCCAGAAAGCTCTCTCCCTGCTTTATTGGCCCTTACCCCATCTCTCACATCATGAATCCAGCTGCTGTTCGCCTGTCTCTTGCCCGTGCTCTCCACATCTGTTCCACCTTTCATGTTTCTCAGGTAAAGCTGTTTTCCACCAGCCCTCTGTGCCCTCCATCGAAGCTGCCTCCCCCTCCGGTGATGATCGACAGCAGTCCAGTGTATAAGGTCAACTGCATTATGGATGTACGATGCAGGGGGCGAGGCCTACAATACCTGGTGGACTGGGTTGGGTGTGGACCAGAGGAGAGATTGTGGGTCCGGGCATCCTTCATCCTTATGTGTACATATGTATATTCACTGCTTTTATTTTCGTAACTTCTAAATTATTGCTCTGAGTGTTGCTATCCCTGTGCTGTTGCAATCCTAGAATTTCCTCATTGTGGGACTAATAAACGCTTATCTTATCTTATCACATATCGGGAGATGGTCAGGGCATTCCATTGGTCCCCCCTGGGGAGGTTGAGTCGGCTACCAGAAGGTGCTCCTTGGGGGGGGGGGGGGGGGGGACTGTGATGATTCAAGCTGTGTGTTGTTTTCTCTCTCTCCTCTCATTAATTATGTTTCACAGCTTTTCATCCACACCTGCGCTTCTCAATTAAGCAGCCTTTATATGCAGTGGAGCCCTCCACTCCTGCACGGAGACGTCTACGCTCACATGCAGTTAGAAAGCTCCTTTACACTTGTACAGCCCTTCACATCTCCAGCGGTGAACCTCGCCTCAGACCCAGCATACCGTAAGCTACCTCTCAACCTGAACTCACCTCCTTGCTGTAGCATCAGCTTCTCCTCAGGCTAATTCGGGAAATCACTTTTCTTCATCTTAAAGAAATTCTCACTCAACTCTTGTCAAGAATTGGTGTGTTTCTTCATCATCAGGACCCACAGTGTAAACAGCTTCCCTTTGTAGAGAACCCCTATAAGGTCTTGCTTTTAAAGGATTAAAAAGTACATCATAAAATTCTCAAGTTTCCCTCCTAAGCAGATTAGAAGCCTTCGTACCAGGAACTGATACTGTTAAAAAAGTCATAGACTCCTTAAGCTGACAGATATATGGTTGCCTGTTTCTTTTGGACATATAGCAGAAGCCTCATAAAACTCTCTGGGTTGCCCCTCTTCACATTCCAAGACTTAAAAGTTATCTACAGCTCAACAGTACCTCCTAACTAACTAACTAACTAACCTGCACTTATATAGCGCTTTTCACATCTACGGAATATGTTTCATTACTTGTGCAATCTGGAACTTTGCTATTTCTGACTCAACATTAACATTTTTTATAGTTTACATTCTACAGGAAAACTCTGGACACTGTGAAGACAATCGCCCTTTGTGATGGACAATAATGGTTTGCAATAATTCATTAATCCTTGATTTAAATATGAGTGCATGTCTTAGGAATGTTTTTTTTTTGTTTGTTTTCCTGAATGTTATTCAAATGAAGGTTAAACTTATTAGTAATAGTATAAATGCAGGGTCACTGAATATTAGCCTTGAGTCACTTAATTTAGTTAGATTTTATATTGAGTATATAATGAATTTCTTAGGAACTGAATGAACGTTTTCTGAAAACCTGAGTCAGCTACACTACCGTTCAAAAGTTTGGGGTCACCCAGACAATTATTTTGTGTTTTCCATGAAAAGTCACACTTATTTACCACCATGAGTTGTAAAATGAATAGAAAATATAGTCAAGACATTGACAAGGTTAGAAATAATGATTTGTATTTGAAATAATATTTTTTTCTTTCAAACTTTGCTTTTGTCAAAGAATCCTCCATTTGCAGCAATTACAGCATTGCAGACCTAACATGATTGCACAAGGGTTTTCTAATCATCCTTTAGCCTTCTGACGCAATGAGCAAACACATTGTACCATTAGAACACTGGAGTGATAGTTGCTGGAAATGGGCCTCTATACACCTATCTAGATATTGCACCAAAAACCAGCCATTTGCAGCTAGAATAGTCATTTACCACATTAGCAATGTATAGAGTGTATTTCTGATTAGTTTAAAGTTATCTTCATTGGAAAAAAAAGGGTTTTTCTTTCAAAAATAAGGAAATTTCTAAGTGACCCCAAAGTTTTGAATGGTAGTGTATTTCTAACCAATCCCCAGGCTGCCTCTCTGTTGGATAATGCCCTTGCATTTGATTGGTTGTTCACAGACAAAGAACTGTTCCCTCACTGGACAAAAGCCCGTTCAAACTCCTCTTTATGGAAGATAATTGGTCTGTCTTGCTGCCAGTCACACTTTTATGATATCAGAAGCGTGGCCCTTTAAAAACAGAGAGGGAGCCGCCCTAGGTGGTGTTCTGTAAGCTTGTTTTTTTGTCTAAGTTTTTCTGTGAGTCTAAGTTTCTGTGAGTTCTGTGTGTCTGAACCTTGTCAAGTCCCGTGTTAGCTTTCTTGAATCGTCTTTTGATAAGCTTTTGCCTGTTTTTCTGGCAACTGAGGGGAAACCATCCTTTTTTTCTGTGAGCTCACCTTTAAATGAGGGTCAAACTCTCAACTTTTTTCCTTCCTTGCCTCAGAAGCCGCTCTTATCCTACTTAAATATTTTTCCTGGACTTTTTGACTTTTCCTGCTGTTAAAGTGGACTTTTAATCTCCCTGCCTTTAAACTGAACTGCTAGAGATTTTTGGACCTTCTTTCCCTGCCTCACCCATGTACGACAACGTTAAGAAACCAGGAGTTTCCTTCAGCTTTTAGAGTTGTTCTGTGTGCCGGAGACATCCTAAATTTGGACTGATTGCCAAAAGATGCCACGCATGGCCTGGGGCTTAGCCGCTAACTCCACCGGCTACACTCTCGTGAGCCCCCCCCCCGGTTGAATCCTGTGCTCCGAACGCTGTCTGGGAGAGCCGCTGAGCCTTCCCTGAACAATACCACCGGCTGGCACTGACCACCGCTGAATACCTGGAGCTACAGCTGTTAGTAAGTGAGACTCCCACTTTTCTATCTGCTGGGTTTAAATGAGATGTCCTAAATATCAATTATAATTGAACATAACCAATATTTCATGGTACAATTAGTCCCTCAGCTGTAGGACACAGCTATAAACTGAAGGAAAATTCTTATTCTTTTTTCAGTAACCTTCCAGTTTTGTAGATTAATTCAGAAGTTCCTTTTCAAATAATCAGCTTATGCAATTTTTCCCCATAAAATTGCGTTCTGATTTTGTTAAGTTACCTCAGCCTTCCATTGCATTACAGTTGGAATATAAAATCTGGTTTCCTCTTGGTTCCACAAAGCTTTAACTATAAATTTTATGCTCAGTAATCCATTAACAGCTGATGTGATATTTGACACCTGTTGATCAATCATTTAAATGTAATGTCATTTAACCTGGATGAGTTTCATTTAATAAACTTGTAAACAAGAGAAGATTAAGTGTTTTCCTTTGCATATATGCTTTTGTGGTCATGGCAGTAAAGGACTCACTTATTTTTGAGAATGATTCATTAAGTAATTGAGGGTACGCAAATTAATTAATTAATAATAATTAACTAGAATCCCCAGTTTGATCAAACTGGGGATTCTAAATTGTCCTCAGGTATGACTGTGAGAGTGAATGGTTGTCTGTCTCTCTGTGTTGGCCCTGCGATGGACTGGCGATCTGTCCAGGGTGTACCCTGCCTTTCGCCCAAAGATGCTGGGATAGGCTTCAGCCCCCCCGCGACCCGAAAAGGATTAAGCGGAAGAAGATGGATGGATGGAATAATAATTAATTAATAATTCATTCTTTTGGAACCGGTGCCCTTATTTACGATTGCTTTTCTTTCTTATATAGTGAGTGTCGGGGCGACTGTTCAACTCTGTGCCCCACGCACACCCACTTCTAAATAAAATAAACAATTCCTGTAGCTTATTACACTATATTTTATTAAATATCGCTACATTGCATTTCTCCTCTGCTTATCATATATAACCTGTGCACAGGTGGCCCTTCTCCCTGGCGGACCAGCACTACTCCTGGCAGCGGACTTGGAACCTTTCCTGGAGCTGGTTTCTCCTCACCCCCAGTGGTATTCTGTAAGTGCCTTAATCACCAGATTGAACTTTTTCCCTTTTTCCTCAGCTGAGGAATTTCCCTGCCACCAAGCACTGTATATACCTGCACCAGCACCTCTTCACCTTCGCGGGACCATGGCAACCAGGAGTGAACAAGGCCACAGGTTGTTTCATTCCAACTGCTCCCTGCTCCGGTTGCCAGACTCCTTCCGCTCTGCACTCACACACACTCACACACACTCACTCTCAATAAAGATTTTTTCTATAATAACTGAGTGTCATGAGTCCGAGCGCATGTTTCCTTTGAGCTCAGACTCTCATTTTAGTGTATGTCTGTTAGTCTGATTTTGTTAGTTTCTGTATATACTGTATTTTGGTTTGTGACTAGAGCCCTTCTTCTTTCTCCAGACACCCACCAGCTGCTCACTGTCTGCACTTCTTCCATTCCAGCTGTGAGCAGTTATGCAATCAGGTAACCTGCTCGCTCAGGGGGTGCGCATCTGCCGCTCATTTGTTTTCCCCTATTTATTCACTGCCTGCTCACCCTCTCACTGCAGCAGTATTGATTCTTGTTTGGACTTGAATGGACTTATCCTCCAAGTTACTCCTCATCTCCTCCAGAGCTATTCCAGCTCTGGAGTGCCACAGTCTGTAAGTTTACCCTTGTTTGCATTTTTTGTTTCATGCACAGTTTTTTGGACTCTTCTGTTTCTTTCTGTTAATAAATGTCACCACTGCAGTCCAGTGCCTGAGCCTGTTTTTCTGCCCCGGAGGGGCATTCATAACACTGAGTCTGTAATCTTCTCCTGGGTCTGTTACTAAAACATGTCATTTTATAATCTAATGTAAAATCAATGCCTAATGGAGTAATGTGTACTTACAAGTCTGAGTCTAAAATGAAAATATTTATGTTACACATACAGTACATGAATGAATGACTAAATAAATGAATGAACGAACAAGAAGGCATTCAGAGAGCACATACTTCTCCTAAGACTCCATCCCTTGGTCCCTTCATCCAGCCATCTGTCTGTCCCTCTGCCCCTCAGTCCATCCGTACATTGTGAAATAGGGCCGTGGTGGAGGTATGCATGCATGGATCACCTCCAACATCTAATGTTCATCCATAGGCCAAGGGCCACCTATGGCAAAAATTTCATCAAACCCCTTCCAGTAGTTTCAATGTAATTCTGCTAACACATTGTGAGAAAATACAGTCGGGCCTTGGCTGAGGTATGCACTTTTGGATCACCTCCAAAACTGAATGGGTCCATCCTTAGACCAAGGGCCACTTCTAGTGAAAATTTCATCAAAATCCGTTGAGTAGTATTTGTCTAATCCTACTAACAGACAAGAAATACACCCTGATAACATTACCTCCTTGGTGGAGATAATGAATGAGTATGTTAAATAGCTTCTACTACAGAGAAGCACAGAATCCAAGAAACACTGTGCATTTCCATGTTCAAATAGATGTTAATACATCAAAGTGTGGGTTGAAAATTATTCTTGAAAACTATTTTGACAATGCAAAATATTTTCCTGTTGAGTAAAATGTCTTTTGGCCTTTTGTGCCTTCCAGACAGGCTGGATTGAAATGATATGATGTGAAATAGAATGAAACTGCCTGAGAAGTGATGTAGTGATTACTGTGTGGAAATCAGTTCAAGTTGTCAATCACTGAATCATCACAGCACCCATCACAACCCTAGAGACATGTATGCCAATGGCACAGTGCTAAGACTAACAGAGGGGTGACAAAATTATAGGGCTGGGCTTGTGGCGGTACTGGGTGTGAAAAATGAAGTATGTTTAGTATCCTGTCCAAAGAAAAATGTTAAAGGCAACAAAAATACTTATGGAATGAATGCAATATTTAAATGTTTTAGCCTCTGTATGCTCTCAGTCACACTAAGATTTAGCTACCAGTCTGGTCCCATAATGAACTCATTGTCATCATTCTGCTCTCTCACTAATTTAGACCACTGAGGACCAGATCTACATACACTGCTGGCACAGATCTTTATCCCTGATCTACTCATGCTTCAGCTAAAAGCTCCATATCAGGGGGTAATTTAAAGGGCATGTGATAAAATCCTAGAACCCAAGTCTGCCACTCATTTGCTGAGAGGGTTTTTGCCATGAGCATCATGTTCCTCCCTGTTTGCATGCAGTATCAAACATAGAAAACCCCAGTGGGAGACAAAATCCTAACTCAGCATTAGTCACACATTCTGGATGCAAGGTGACATGCATCAAGTGGGATGAAGCTGCACTCACATCTGGTGCAGCATGGACTGCAGAAGAATGACCATGTCTCTTTATATACAGTAGGTATTTTATTCTGTTATTATGTGCTGTATTTTACAGTGGGGTTGATATAATTTTCAATATCTTTTCCTTAATTCTTGATGTCAGTCACTTTGAAAGATGGCATTTATTTTTATTTGTTAACCAGAGCAAAAACAATTTTTTGTGTGTGAAAAATAAACAGTGATCACATCTTTACCATTGTGTTGCAGTGCCTTTGGTCTAAGTACCTACAATGGATATTGTGGGATATTTTATGTAATGGAGTGGCAGATCATTCATATTCACATTCCACATGTTATGAACTGCACAGATGAGGCTGTGTCCTATACAGTACAGGATGTGTGCAGGTGTCCATGTATTATTTTCACCATGATCCTCACCCACTCTGTGGGTCTGTTGTAATTTCCTATGGCAATTGCAAATTGTTGAAAAAGGCACCACAGGCATATGAAGAAGACTGTGGGGAGCACATGGTAGAGTGTCCTGCTGGCAGAGCATCTGTGTTGCACACAAATATAAAACATATGTATAGGTACACGTATCTATTTTTGGCTGAAGCTACAGTGAAACAATTCTGGTAAGAGTCACAAAAATAGGCCAGATTGTCACTTCACCATTCTTTCTTTGTTTCACTGTTTATTTGTTCTTCTTCCCTGCACCTAATACAGATAGTTAGCATAAAAGTTATCAATTTGCTTTAGAGTCACAGCTGGTGGCTGCTGATCCTGCTGCCTTTGTCAGCCTTTTTACATTTTCACTTCATCCTTTTGTGTATTACACTGTTCATCATGAAGCAAACGCTCAAGCATTTTTGTCAAGTAGGTCGTGCATCTGTCGATTATCTGAAACCCACCTCACTGGAGATCAAGGAAGGGTTGATGCCTATTATCTGTATGGTCTCAAACTTCACATTTGTATTTTACCTCCTCAGTACTTTATGAGCTGTCTCTGAGGAATTATATGGGTGTATTGTATTAAAAATAACAAACAGAAAAACAGATTCAACAGGAAGGGCTTGAGGGCATCTACAGTGCATATGAAAAGTATTCACAGCACTTCACTTTTCCACATTTTGTTACAGCCTTATTCCAAAATAGATTAAATTCATTTTGCCCTCAAAATTCTACACACAATACCTCATAATGCCAATGTGAAAAAAACTTTTTTTTTTTTTAGATTTTTGCAACTTTATTAAAAATAAAAAAAACTAAGGAATTACATGTAGATAAGTATTCACAGCCTTTGCCATGAAGCTCAAAATTGAGCTCAGGTGCATCCTGTTTCCACTGATCATCCTTGAGATGTTTCTACAGCTTAATTGGAGTCCACCTGTGGTAAATTCAGTTGATTGGACATGATTTGGAAAGGCACACACCTGTCTATATAAAGTCCCACAGTTGACAGTGCATGTCAGAGCACAAACCAAGCAGGAAGTCAAAGATGTCTGTAGACATCCGAGACAGGATTGTCTCGAGGCACAAATCTGGGGAAGGGTACAGAAAAATTTCTGCTGCTTTGAAGGTCCCAAGGAGCCCAGTGGCCTCCATCATCCGTAAATGGAAGAAGTTCGACAGCACCAGGACTCTTCCTAGAGCTGGCTGGCCTTCTAAACTGAGAGATTGGGGGAGAAGGACCTTAGTCAGGGAGGTGACCAAGAACCCAATGGTCACTCTGTCAGAGCTCCAGTGTTCCTCTATGGAGAGAGGAGAACCTTCCAAAAGGACAATCATCTTTGCAACAATCCACCAATCAGGCCTGTATAGTAGAGTGGCCTGATGGAAGCCACTCCTTAGTAAAAGGCACATAGCAGCCCACCTGGAGTTTGGCAAAAGGCACCTTAAGGACTCTCAGACCATGAGAAACAAAATTCTCAGGTCGGATGAGACAAAGATTGAACTTTCTGGCGTGAATGCCAGGTGTCATGTTTGGAGGAAACCAGGTACCACTCATAACCATGCCAATGGGGGTGGCAGCATCATGGGATGCTTTTCAGTGGCAGGAACGGGGAGACTAGTCAGGATAGAGGGAAAGATGAATGCAGCAATGTACAGAGACATCCTACCTGAAAACATGATCCAGAGCACTCTTGACCTCAGACTGGGGCGATGGTTCATCTTTCAACAGGACAACGACCTTAAGCACACAGCCAAGATATCAAAGAAGTGGCTTCAGGACAACTCTGTGAATGTCCTTCAGTGGCCCAGCCAGAGCCCAGACTTGAATCCAATTGAACATCTCTGGAGAGATCTGAAAATCCCAGTTTGGGATCAATAAAGTACATCTATCTATCTATCTATCTATCTATCTATCTATCTATCTATCTATCTATCTAAAATGGCTGTGCACCAACACTTCCCATCCAACCTGATGGAGCT
Source organism: Pholidichthys leucotaenia (assembly GCA_020510985.1). NCBI lineage: Eukaryota > Metazoa > Chordata > Actinopteri > Cichliformes > Pholidichthyidae > Pholidichthys > Pholidichthys leucotaenia. Next base: position 226,996,215 of record CM035848.1, on the reverse strand, counting down.
TGAGAGGTGCCGCAAAGAAGAATGGGCGAAACTGCCCAAAGATAGGTGTGCCAAGCTTGTGGCATCATATTCAAAAAGACTTGAGGCTGTAATTGCTGCCAAAGGTGCATCAACAAAGTACTGAGCAAAGGCTGTGAATACTTATGTACATGTGATTTCTTAGTTTTTTATTTTTAATAAATTTGCAAAAATCTCCCAAAAACTTTTTTCATGTTGTTATTATGGGGTATTGTGTGTAGAATTTTGAGGAAAAAAATGAATTTAATCCCTTTTGGAATAAGGCTGTAACATAGTGAAATGTGGAAAAAATGTGAAGCAATGTGAATACTTTCCGAATGCACTGTACTTGCCCTCAGTTCATCCCAGATCCCACTACAATCTAGCATCTGACTTTGGCATGCCCCTTCTCCTGTCAGTCACCTATCCCACTACTCCCACACTTCATTTCTTCTACCATACTTTATTCCAGTGATTCTCAGCTTCTGGGTCCTGACCCCCACAGACGCCATAAGATTGGGTCGCCAGATGGTTTAGAAAGACATATACATATGTTCAGAAGTAAAATCACAAATTTTTGACTGGAAATTGCATTTAGATTACAGTGTGTTTGCCAGTTAGAAAAAGATGTTACTGAGTCACATCACAGATGAATTGGTGCTTATACAAAAAGTGAAATGGGAAGATTGGCTTTATGTGCCACCACCTACCTCTGATGTGGTTCCCTCCATATACCAGCTGTGACAAAGTGTGTGTGGGGGGGAGGGGGTGTCACAGAATGTATTCTTACAACTTGTATACTCTTAAAAGGCACTTTTCCACTAGCCCCACTTGGCCCAACACGTTACTCCTCGGCCTGCGTTTGCAGCCTTTTCCATTAGCCCCAGCACCGGTTAACAGGCGCCAACAGGCGCTATTTTCGTGCCTGTTCGAGGCCAGGGTACAGCCGCACTGAGTCGAACCGAGATGTGACGTCGACAGACTGCGAGCCACTGATTGGTAAGGGCGTAACGTCACGAAAGCGTCCGTCGTCTGTGCAATCTACACGACCACCATTTGCAATATTTCACGGACTAACTCGATCACCGAGTAAATGTTGTGTTGGGTTCTTTTATAAATAAAGACTGCTGCTTTGGGTGAACACGGAGCCTCCTTTATTGACTGGCTGCAACACATTAACACACGAACTCCGCCATATTATTCTCCATCATGCTGTACACCTCCCAACATCCGGTCTGTGTCGCCCCCTAGTGGCTCCACATATGTAATACTTAGATTACACCACATCCCCCTTACTGAAGCCAAGTTGACCCCTTTTAGCTGAAAACACAAAATACATTTTTATTTCCGTTCCCTTTTGTCAACTAACTATGACAGCATAAATTTAACACATCACCCCCTTTAACAAATCTGTAACATTTCTTTTTTTTTTTTTTTCCCCAACACTGTTGCCATGTAAGAACATATTATGCAAAGGCCTCTTATTTTCTATTTAAAGAAGGCATTTTTAGAACTCAACTCTGTTTTCACAAATATTAACATGTAACTTCTACAGATCCAGTCTCTTTGGTTTAATCACTTCTCTACCAGACCTGGTTCTAACAACACCTGGTGTTCCCTGTGCATTGGGCTCAGAAGCAGTTTCTGTAGGAGTGTCTTTTCCATTTGACTGGGTCCGTTGTGGTTCCATCTCAGTCTTTGGTATCGACATAGGCACAAGATGAGTGCGATTCCTCCTGATTGTCCCTTGTGGTCCACTGATGACATAGGACCGTGGAGTTTTGTGGACAGATGTCACTGTGCCCTGTGCTTTTGCATCTGTAATCCAAACAGAGTTTCCGGGTAACAGTTTATCCAAATCTCTCGTTCTGTGTCTTTTGTTGAAACATTCTGTTTGCCTCATCCGTCTCTCCTTTTCCACGTGACGAATTTGTTGCAGATTCGGCACGCATGGCTGCAAGGCCTCTGGAAGCATTGGCAGGGTGGTACGAAGCCTACGCCCCATGAGAAGCTGTGCTGGGCTGTAGCCATTTGCCAACGCTGTGGTTCTGTAGGCTAACAGTGCTCTGTATGGATCACTGGCTTTCTTGATAAGGTTTTTGACTGTTCTGACAGCTCTTTCTGCCTCACCGTTACTTTGGGGGTACCTGGGACTACTGGTCACATGCTCAAAACAGTACTCCTTTGCAAAGTCTTCCATTTCCTGACTTGCGAACCGCGGGCCGTTATCCGTGATCAGTATCTCTGGTATTCCATGACGTGCAAACATAGACTTTAAATGCACAATGACATTGGCAGAGCGAGTTGGGCTGAGCTGGGCAATCTCTATATACCTAGAGAAGTAGTCCACTAATAACAGGTAGTTTTTGTCTTGTAGCGTGAACAAATCAGCTCCCAACTTCTGCCATGGCCTTTCTGGTAAATCTGTGGGCATTAAAGGCTCTCTCACATTAACTCTTTCCTGTATGCACTGTCTACATTTGAGTACAACTTCACTGATCTGGTTGCTTAAACCTGGCCACCATACAGCCTGACGGGCGCGCTCTCTGCATTTAACCACCCCCTGGTGGCCCTCATGTATCTTGTCCAAAACTGCATTTCTCATGTTAGCAGGGATAACTAACCTCATGCCTCTCAGTAGTAGTCCGTTATGCACACTCAAAACGGCTCTCTCAGACCAGTAGTGCTTCACCGCTCCCTGTAGCTGGTTACGATCCGGCCAGCCTTCTGTGCAGTATTTCATGACTTGTGAACAGACGCTGTCGGACTGCAGTTGCTCTTGGAGATCTGCAAGATATTTGCTGCTTGTAGGGAGTCCCTCTAGCACAGAGTCAACATAAATGTTAGTGTCCTCCATAAGATCTGTGTCTGTGTGAGTAACACTGTTTGTGAGCGGTAAGCGTGAGAGCGTGTCGGCAGTAGTGAGACTTTTGCCAGGGATGTGCTTTATAGTGTATGAGTACCTCATTAGGCACATACGAAATCTCTGTATACGCGGTGGAAGCGCATCCAAAGCTTGTCCTCCCAGTAGGCTCACTAGTGGCTTATGATCAGTTTGTAGTTCAAAGTGCAGACCCAGGATAAAGTCATTGAATCTTTCGCAGGCCCACATGAGAGCCAGCGCTTCTTTTTCCAGCTGGGCGTAGCGCTGCTCTGTAGGTGTCAATGATCGGGAAGCATAAGCAACTGGTGACCACACATCTCTCTCCTTCTGTAGCATGACTGCCCCCAATCTGTATGAAGAGGCATCTGCAGATATTTTCTGTGGTTTGTTTGGGTCATAGAGCTGCAATACAGGAGCAGAGGACAGTTCTTGTTTGAGATTACAAAACGCATTTTGTTGTTCATGCCCCCAGTACCACATGTTCTTTGTTGAAAGCAAGTCTCTCAATGGTTTGTCCTTTTCAGAAAGGTTCGGAATGAACTTCCCCAGCTGGTTCACCATTCCGAGAAAGCTCCTGAGCTCACTCACGTTGCTTGGCTCTTTCATGTCCTGAACAGCTTGGGTTTTGTCTGGATCTGGCCTCATTCCTTCTGCTGAAACAATAAACCCAAGAAATTTGACCTCTCTTTTGCCAAACTCACATTTTGACATATTCAACGTAACGCCTGCTTTCTCCGCGTGCTTCAAGACAGCGTGCAGTCTTGCGTCGTGCTGCTCCTTGGTGGATCCCCAGACAAGGATATCGTCCATGTGACAGACGACTCCGTCAAGACCCGCTGTAACCTCTGTTACCATCATGTTTTGGAAATGTTCAGGTGCACTGGAAATACCAAATGGCAAACGGTTGAAGTGGTATCTGCCAAATGGCGTAATGAATGTGGTGAGAAAGGCCGACTCTTTAGACAGTGGTATTTGCCAAAATCCCATATTTGCATCAAGCTTTGAAAAATACTGAGCACCTGTGAGCATGCCTAGCGTTTGGTCCACAGACGGGAGGATGTATCTTTCGCGACACACTGACTCGTTTAAAGATGTCATGTCCACACAGATACGCACCTTTTCTTTGTCCTTTTTGGGAGCTACAACCATGCCACAGCACCAATCTGTTGGCTGCTCCACGCGACTGATGACTCCCAACTTTTCCATCCTCTCAAGCTCTTCTTTCACTTTACCCATGAGTGGCAGTGGCACACGCCTTGGCACCTTGAGCGAAAAGGGCTTAGCATCAGGTTTCAGTTTAATTGTGTATGGCTTTTGAACAAGCCCAAGTCCATCGCATAACTTGAGGTACGCTTTTCTCACTCTCTCTTGGTCTATAGAGTCAATTCTGGCAATTAGTTTCAGTCTCACGGAAGCTGTTCTACTCAGTAGTGCCATGCGCAGATTTTTGACAATATAGATTTTCTCAGTAGCGCTCTTGTCACCGTATGTAATAGTCTCTGTCATAGACCCCAACACGGTTAGTGCAGTTCCACCCGGTCCGTAGAGTGGTTTTTGTGCCTTTTCCAACTGTTCATTTTTCTTCTTGAAGATTTCAAATGTTTGGTCAGAAACCGCTGTGACGTCCGCTCCGGAATCTAACTTAAAAGTCACTTTATTTCCTCTCACGTTTATGTCTGCCAGCCATGGATCCTCCTCTAGATCCACTTCACCCAGAAAAAGTCTGTCTGCATTGTCAGTGACCTCATTCACAGTTGGGTTGGACCTACAGACTCTAATATAGTGTCCACGTTTTTTACAGTTATGGCATTCCGCGTTTTTAGCTGGGCACTGTACTGCTGCATGTGCTGGTGCTTTGCCACACTTGGAACAAACTTTACTGTCTTGTTTTGTCTGCTGAGGCCTTGAGGACTTAATCTGTTTTTGTTCCTTGATTATGAACTTATTTGGCTTGGCTTTTCTGATGTGTACCGCATCCACGGCTGTTCTGTTAACACTAGTTTCACCTCTTAGGTCAGTTTGTTGTCGTTTTATTTCTTCAGATTGTCTTGCCACTGTTATAGCTTTAGCTAGGGTAAGATCTTTGTCAAGCTGCATTCTTTCTGACAGCGACGAATCTTTTAGACCCACTACAAGCCTGTCTCTCAAGAGGTCATCATGAAGTGCACCATACTCACAGTTTTCTGCCAGTGCATAGAGTGCTGTTATGAACGAGTCTACTGGTTCTGCCGGCTGTTGCACTCGCTTGTTGAATTTTGCTCGTTCATAAATCACGTTCTTTCTGGGAACGAAATGTCTATCAAAGGCTGTTTTAACGGCATCGTACTGCTGGCGCTGCACACTCGTTAGCTCGAGCCCTCTTAGCACGTCGTCAGCCTCATCTCCCATGCAATAAACTAGCGTATTTACTTGGTTCGCCTCAGAAGAGTTATTACTTGCCAGTCTAAAACGCTCAAAACGTCTTATCCACTTTTCCCACTCTTGGGGTTTCGTAAAGTCGAAGGGCTCCGGTGGTTTAATGGTGAAGGTTGCCGCTGGAGTAGCCGCCGCCATTACTGGATCAATTGGCGCAGCTGCAGCTCTTTGAACTTCGTCTGGCATAGCCGCTAGCCGGTTGCAAAGCTGACTTTTCTCACCTCAAAGCGCACCAACTTCTGACACCATGTTGTGTTGGGTTCTTTTATAAATAAAGACTGCTGCTTTGGGTGAACACGGAGCCTCCTTTATTGACTGGCTGCAACACATTAACACACGAACTCCGCCATATTATTCTCCATCATGCTGTACACCTCCCAACATCCGGTCTGTGTCGCCCCCTAGTGGCTCCACATATGTAATACTTAGATTACACCACAGTAAATACGATATTAATACAGACAGCGTTTGCGGAAATCTACACCGTGGTCCAACGAAGAGGTGCGGGGTTTTCTCTGCTTGGTGGCCGATCCACAGTGAGAGGAGCGACCCGCACCGATACAGATGCAGCCCAGCATAGAACCGGACTACGGACAAGCTGAAGAGGAACGTGAGAGAACCATTGATGGTGAGTGATTTGTAATATTGTGCATCTGTTCACTTATTTATCCTGTTGTTGGTAAGCTCACTTTTTTTGAGCCATACAGCGCCGTCCTGTGCTGGCTAACGAGTGTTAGCTAGTAGCTAGCTAGTAGCCAACTGCTGATTTGCGCTTGTTTTGTCCTAAGTATTCGCTTGTGAGAGCAAAACGATGAAATATGTTAATCCTGGTTAAAGTCCTGGTTTTTGTACGTATTGCACTTTGGTGCTGCGCATTAAATTGTGTGCAATTTAATGCTAGAATGTGTTTCCACATGCCAGGGTTTAGCCTCCCTCAGTGTTTATATTGTGGATGCAGGTCAAGTGGAGCCCAGGAGCCGAAATCTCAACATATTAAAAGTGCTTTTTCAAACCAGTGATTTATAAAGTCATTCATATAATTTTCTAAAGCGTCAGAATAGACCCACACACCTATTCTGTGGATTTTCCGTAAAAGGTGTTGGAACAGTGTTGTTGTGCTGTTCCACCATAAATCCCTGGTTTGAAAATGTACATGTACAGAGTGGATCCTGGGGTGCTCACTGGTCAGGGAAACAAAGCATTTTTGTCACATCCTACCACTGACTTTCACAAGTGTATTTCCCTAATACAGGTACAGTGGGGCAAAAAAGTATTTAGTCAGCCACCAATTGTGCAAGTTCTCCCACTTAAAAGATGAGAGAGGTGTCCAATTTTCATCATAGGTATACCTCAACTATGAGAGACAAAATGAGAAAAAAAAAAATCCAGAAAATCACATTGTCTGATTTTTAATGAATTAATTGGTAAATTCTTCAGTAAAATAAGTATTTGGTCACCTACAAACAAGCAAGATTTCTGGCTCTCACAGACTTGTAACTTCTTCTTTAAGAGGCTCCTCTGTCCTCCACTCGTTACCTGTATTAATGGCACCTGTTTGAACTCGTTATCAGTATAAAAGACACCTGTCCACAACCTCAAACAGTCAGACTCCAAACCCCACTATGGCCAAGACCAAAGAGCTGTCAAAGGACACCAGAAACACAATTGTAGACCTGCACCAGGCTGGGAAGACTGAATCTGCAATAGGTAAGCAGCTTGGTGTGAAGAAATCAACTGTGGGAGCAATTATTAGAAAATGGAAGACATACAAGACCACTGATAATCTCCCTCGATCTGGGGCTCCATGCAAGATCTCACCCCGTGGGGTCAAAATTATCATGAGAACGGTGAGCAAAAATCCCAAAACCACACGGGGGGACCCAGTGAATGACCTGCAGAGAGCTGGGACCAAAGTAACAAAGGCTACATCAGAAACACACTACGCTGCCAGGGACTCAAATCCTGCAGTGCCAAACGTGTCCCCCTGCTTAAGCCAGTACATGTCCAGGCCCGTCTGAAGTTTGCTAGAGAGCATTTGGATGATCCAGAAGAGGATTGGGAGAATGTTATATGATCAGATGAAACCAAAATAGATCTTTTTGGTAAAAACTCAACTTGTCGTGTTTGGAGGAGAAAGAACACCATACCTACTGTGAAGCAAGGGGGTGGAAACATTATACTTTGGGGCTGTTTTTCTGCAAAGGGACCAGGATGACTGATCCGTGTAAAGGAAAGAATGAATGGGGCCATGTATCATGAGATTTTGAGTGAAAACCTCCTTCCACCAGCAAGGGCATTGAAGATGAAACATGGCTGGGTCTTTCAGCATGACAATGATCCCAAACATACCGCCCGCGCAATGAAGGAGTGGCTTCGTAAGAAGCATTTCAAGGTCCTGGAGTGGCCTAGCCAGTCTTCAGATCTCAACCTCATAGAAAATCTTTGGAGGGAGTTGAAAGTCCGTGTTGCCCAGTGACAGCCCCAAAACATCACTGCTCTAGAGGAGATCTGCATGGAGGAATGGGCCAAAATACCAGCAACAGTGTATGAAAACCTTGTGAAAACTTACAGAAAACGTTTAACCTCTGTCATTGCCAACAAAGGGTATATAACAAAGTACTGAGATGAACTTTTGTTATTGACCAAATACTTATTTTACCGAGGAATTTACCAATTAATTCATTAAAAATCCTTCAATGTGATTTTCTGATTTTTTTTTTCTTATTTTGTCTCTCATAGTTGAGGTATACCTATGATGAAAATTGGAGACCTCTCTCATCTTTTAAGTGGGAGAACTTGCACAGTTGGTGGCTGACTAAATACTTTTTTACCCCACTGTACATCTCCAAAAATTAGAATGTCATGAAAAAATTCAATATTTTTTGTCACTCATTTCAGAAAGTGAAATCCGTATATTATATAGATTCCTTACACAGACAGTGATATATTCAAAGCGTTTATTTATTTTAATTTGGATGATTATGGCTTACAGCTCCTGAAAACCCCATATTCAATTTGGCAAAAAATTAGAATATTACATAAAATTAACTTTAAAAAATAGTTTTTAAATATAAATGTTGGCCGCTGAGGCGTTGGTTAATATGGGCTGTAGCCATAATCATCAAAATTAAAATAAACACTTGCAATATATCACTGTCCGTGTAATGAATCTATATATGGGTTTCACTTTCTGAAATGAGTGACAAAAATATTGAACTTTTTCATGATATTCTAATTTTTGAGATGTGCCTGTATATGTGTTGAACTTGCTTGAACTAACCACCATACATTTCTGTTGTTCGTCTAGGCAAGAGGAAAGGAAAAGCAGCCGCCCCACAACGGACCTCGTCACTGTGGAAAGTACTGAAATCCTTTGCTTTCATAGGTAAAGTGTCAAAACCAAAGTAGCACAATTTCCACTTAATATAAAAGGAACTGAACTGAGATTTATTTGATTGTGTGAATATTAATTACAGAATAATTGAAAATGACTGGCACATCAACTGTAAAATAAACCGCTTGTTAATGTATATATTTTTTTTTTGTCAGATCACTTGTGTGATCCTTTGTGAGTTACGTTCATAACTGTATCTTTTGTGGAATGGGAGTTGTTCAGTCATCAATATAATTTAGTTTATATGTGTAGTTTATAGTCTATCATCAATAAACTCATCCAGTAACAGGACACATTACAAATATTTGAGACCCATTGTAGTGCTTCCTTTTATATTTTAGCAGTACAAGTACAAAACACCACCCACACATGAAGCCAGGGCAAGAAGAGACACTTTTACAGACAAGACAAACTTTTATTGATAAAAACTCCATATTTTGACTGAGCGACTCCACACTCAGTGATGCACACCTTCAGTTAAAGTACTAGATTTGAAGTACTTTATTGTCACATTCAAATTGTAATTGCTCCTGTTTTGTTTTTCTTTTGAATTCTTGGATGGAATATGGTGGGCAATATAAGCTGCAGCTTCAGCCATCACCCATTTCGGATAACCTATGTTGAACTGTATAATCAGAGGAGTTATTGTTTAATTTGACCTTGTTAGATTTTTTTCCCCTTTGTTGTATTATTCTATTTTCTTTTAATCTTTACTTTTAATCTATCCAAAATAAAGATTCATTCACATTCCGCCACTGGATTTAGCAACAAGTGTATTTCCCAAATATGTTTTAAACTTGCTTTAATTAACCACCACCCAGTTCTGTCTTTTGTCTAGGCAAGAGGGAAACGATCCACCCAAACCGGACCTTGCCTCACTATTTACAGAGATGCAGGCTGAAGATCTGCTGAACCAGGACCAGTACGAGGGGCAGATCCAGTTGCTTCTCAGTGAGGCAGCGGGGCTGGTGTGTGACCCATTCCAGTTTCTTTTTTTTACAGTTTGAATTTTGCACATTCTAAATAATCTGGAATTTGCTGCTGATTGTAATAAACAATTTAGTGACTTATGTGTTTGCATCATGATTTTCTATTTTGTCTGTTAAGACACCGGTGGGAAAAGCGTCAACAGCACAAAGCATTTATCGGTGACCTTGAAAATAATGGCTCATTTTTAAGAAAAAAGTAACTAAAACAATTATTTTATTAATTGAAGACTGTATTGTTGGATGTGCCACCGCAGAAGACCCTGCATACTTTAGTGACAGTACCAGTATATGGAGGAATTCTGGGCCATATTAGCAGCTGTTCTTCATCATAATGGGTTTGGGCAGGGGTGTCCAATCATGTGCCATGGAGGGCCAAGACCCTGCAGGTTTTACCTCCAAACAGTGTCTTCAACAGCAGATTGCACTGAACTTCTTCCATTGACTGCTGATCAGTGAGAACACCTGCTGAAGAGACTGGGTAGAGGAGAGAACCTGCAGGGTCTTGGCCCCCCATGACACATGATTGGAAGCCTCCGGGTTAGGGTTTAATGGGATTTAATATTTTAACACAAACTGCTTTATGGTTCATAATTCTGTTGACAGACTTACACCAAACTAAAAGTGATTCTCAAACTGCTGGATTGTTCTTAGACAGCTTTTCCAATCTGTTAGTACTTCATTTGTGCCACATGGTGGTAACCTTCACATATAAAAAAGAGACTTCTGCAAAAACTTAAGAGGTTTATTGTCAGTGCAATTCCCAGTGCAATATTACATGAATGCATGTATAGTACATTGTTGATGCAGAGAATATATATTTCTACAGTACATGTATCTAGTAAATCAAGTATTTTCCATGTAACCTTGTGACTTCATTATTTTAATTGCTTTTAATCCTAGATCAAGTTTGTTTTGGCCTAAAATGCATCATAACTGTCAAATATATCTTATTATACCTAACTCAGTACTGTTTACTTTTTGAATATATATTTTGTGGCTAATATAGTTATTAACCTGGTGATCAAGTTGTGTCAGCTGATCAATTTTTGCTATGACACCACCTCAGACTCAGTGCTGCTGGAGCAACTACATCCATGATGTCTCAACAGTCTCTCCATGATTTTCACGCAGATCAGAGCAATTTGTTGCACAGGAAATAAACGTTTCTACAAACATTCTTAAGCTCTACAACCACTGATCAATGGTGAAGCTGGGGTGACATCAGTGACAGGCTGTATTGAACGCCCAGACTGACCGTTTGAAGCGGTAATTTTCCCACAACAGAGCCATCTGAAACACACACACACGGCATACATATTTTAGTACCTAAGAGCGATAACTTGCAGACATTACAGTGTAGCACGACATACTTAAAGCAAACTATCATTAGCAACCATTAGCTTACCGTCATATATGATCTAGTTTGTATCCTCACGCCTTCGGCTCTCCCAGAAGCTGCAGCACTATTCCAGAGTGTTTCGTCTCGCTGTCTGTACCCTTGTCTGGCAGTCCTTTTTGGCATTTACAGTGACAAAAAGCCACAGACCGAGGAGTCGCCTTGTACAGCAGCCATGTTATGTTTGCTTGGGTCGCACGCTTCACGTCACGAGAGTGTGGCGCCGCCTTGCTGTTCAAGAAATCCCACCCACTGCAGGCGTATCAGCAGTAATGTGGAAACGCAATCGAGGCCGAAACGAGTCGTTGTGAGTCGTGTCGTGTTAGCCATTCGGGGCCAAGTGGGGCTAGTGGAAAAGAGCCTTTAGTGTCAGAAAATATTTATGAGAGACTCAAATACACTGCAAGCACAAAGGTTACAGTTTAGATAGCTATCAAACCCATTCATGTCTGTGTGATGTACACTGGATCGGGACATGCCCACTGCACTCAAGTCAAAATATTTTCAATATTTTAAGGCACTATTTTTTAGGCAATTAACTAACTAATATTTTCAACTTAGTCTGGCAGATTTCTCAGGAAAAGAGGAGGAAGATAGGTGCAGATAATCTTGGCTGTATGCCATTATCAGTAGCTGTACAACTTTAAAGGCAAAGGGCAGTATTAACAGAAAAGCTGCTGTGTGAAACAAAATCTCCACATTTTAAGCAGTACATTTCTATGCTAGTTTATATTACTATATAGCTTACTGTCTTCTCAAAATCACTTGCAAAAATGGGCACCCAACACCAAGTCTCCAAACTGCTCAACCTAAACTGTCCTGACATACTAATTTTTAACCTGATCCCTTCTAGTCACTCCCAATTAGAATCTAAGCATCTTCCACTCCATCTCCATCTCCTTTGTGTCAGTGTCACCGTCTTCAAATCATGCTTTAAACTTTTTTAATTTTATGTCATTTAGTTTAACATTATCTAAAATTTGCAAATTAGGAAGAAGCTTGACATTATGAACATTCAATTCAATTCAATTCAACTTTATTTATATAGCGCCATATCACAACAATAGTCATCTCATAGCACTTTCAAATGTAGGGGAAACCCCACAATTGCAGAAAGACCCCAGCAATCACGTGATCCCCTGTGAGCAAGCACTTGGCAACGGTAGAGAGGAAAAGTTCCCTTTTAACAGGAAGAAACCTCTAGCAGAACCAGGCTCAGGGAGGGGCAGTTATCTGCTGTGACTGGCTGGGGGGTGAGGGGATAGAGAAGATGAAAAGAACAGACATAAAGAGAGCAAACATTAAAGGTATGACGCCAAGTACATTATTGGAGGCCACCCGTCAGTCTAAAACTATTAACAGCAAAACAAAGGGAGGGTTAAGAGACACATGATCCCTCCCTAATCATAGGCTATATTGAAGAGGAAGGTTTTTACCCTATTCTTAAGAACAGAGATCAAGTCTGACTCCCGAGCCCAGATTGATAACTGGTTCCACAGGAAAGGAGCTTGATAGCTGAAGGCTCTGCCTCCCATTGTACTTTTGGAGATTCTAGGCATTACAAGTAATTCAGCATTTTGGGACTGTAGTGCTCTGTTAGGATGATAGGGTAATATCAGATCTTTTATATATAAAGGGGCCTGATTATTAAGAGCTTTGTAAGTGAGAAGGATTTTAAACTTAATTCTAAACTCTTTGGGAAGCCAATAAAGGGAGGCCAGAACCGGAGAGATATGATGTCTCTTTCTAATACCTGTTAAAACTCTTGCAGCAGCATTTTGGATATTTTAGGACAACCTGATAATAACGAGTTACAATAATCTAATCTAGAGCTAACAAAAGCATGGATCAGTTTCTCAGCATCACTCAGAGACAAGATGCTCCTAATCTTGGCAATATTAAGATAAGATAAGATAAGCCTTTATTCGTCCCACAATGGGGAAATTCCAGGATTGCAACAGCACAGGGATAGCAACACTCAGAGCAATAATTTAGAAGATAAGAAAATAAGAACAGTCAATATACATACGTACACATAAATATATAAATATACTGTATATATACAGTACAGAGCATTGTAGCTAGATGGAATAAACAGCATAACCGTCTACTTTGTTATGTATGAATATGTACCCATACATATTGTCACCCTCCGTAGCGATTGATTTTGTCCTAGTTGTATACTGGAGGGGACCATTTTGTTCAAGTCTGTTGCGTCTTTTGCGTTCAATACTATTAGGTCATCACGTTTTTTTGCTATCTCTGCACGAAGCCCTGCTTAGGTTATAAAGTCTGACAGCTGTAGGTAGGAAGGACCTGCGAAACGTCTCGGTCGTGCACCTAGGATGATGTAGCGTACTGCTAAATGAGCTCCTCAGTGCGTTCAGTATGACCTGCATAGGGTTGGACTCAGACTCCAACAGAGATGACAGCTTAGCCACCATCCTTCTCTCTCCTATCTCCTCCACTGGGTCAAGGCGCTGCCCCAGGACAGAGCTAGATTTCTTGATCAGTTTGTTCAGTCTCTTCCAATCAGCTGCTGTGATGCCACTGCCCCAGCAGACCACTCCAAAAGTGATGGCTGATGCCACCACCGAATCGTAGAAGGTCTTCAGGAGCACCCCCTGTACACCAAAAGACCTGACCCTCCTCAGTAGGAACAGCCTGCGCTGTCCCTTCTTGTAGAGTGCGTCGGTATTGTGTGACCAGTCTAGTTTATTATTCAAATGAACACCCAGGTACTTGTAGGATGTCACCATCTCAATGTCTGTTCCTGGATGTTTACTGGTGCTGTGAGGGGTTGTCCTTGCCTGTGGCAGTCCACCACCAGCTCCTTAGTTTTTCTCGCGTTGATCTGGAGGCAGTTCCAATGGCACCAGTCCACGAAGTCCTGGAAAAGTCCTCTGTACTCAGCTTCATTTCCGTTGGAGATGAGGCCGACAATCACAGAGTTGTCAGAGAACTTTTGCAGATTGCAGTGTGTTGTGTTGTGTGAGAAGTCCGCAGTATAAAGGCTGAACAGCAAGGGAGCCAAAACCGTTCCCTGGGGGGCCCCCGTTCTGCCAATGATCATGTCGGACACACAATTCCAGGTTCTCACAAACTGTGGCCGGTTTGTGAGGTAGTCCAGGATCCATGATGACAGCTGCTGATCCACCCCTGCGCACAGCAGCTTGTCCCTCAGGATCATCGGTTGGATGGTGTTGAATGCACTGGAGAAGTCAAAGAACATGATCCTCACAGAGTTCCCGGGCTTCTCCAGGTGGGACAGGGAACAATGAAGAAGGAAGATCACCGCATCTTCCACCCCAATGCCATGCTGGTAGGCGAATTGGAGTGGATCCATCGCTGGTCCCACCAGGGGGCGGAGGTGAGCAAGGAGCAGTCTCTCCAGGGTCTTCATCAGGTGAGACATCAGGGCCACTGGCCTGTAGCTGTTCAGGTCTCTGGGGTGGGAAGTCTTTGGTACAGGTACCACACAAGATGTTTTCCACAACTGTGGTACCCTCCCCAGCTTCAGGCTCAGGTTGAAGATGTGCTCCACAATCCCACACAGTTGGTCTGCACAGGACTTGAGGAGCTTTGCGCTGATGCCGTCTGGTCCCGAGGCCTTCCTCTCCTTGATCTTCCTCAGCTCTGTCCTCACCTGGGTCTTAGTGAGGGTCAGGTTGGGGGGCTGTGTGCTGGGAGTGGGAGGTGTTGGTGGAGGGGGGTGTGGACAGCAGGTCTCGATGATTGTAGAGGCAGCAGTGGTTGGTGTGTAGTTGGGGGGGAGGGCGGTTGGTCAAACCTATTAAAAAACAGGTTCAGATTGTTCATCCAATCCCTGCCCCCCGTGGCCTGGGAGGAGGTATTCTGGAGCCCAGAGATGGTTTTGAGGTTTCTCCAGACCCCGTCGATGTCGCTCCGTTGCAGTTTGTCCTCCATCTTCTTCCTGAAGCTGACCTTGCCTTGTCTTATCTTCCTCCTTAGCTCCACCTGTACGGACTTCAGCATCTCCGTGTTCCCCGACCTGAAGATCCTCTTCTTCTCTCTTAGAAGTGTTTTTATCTCAGGGTTGATCCAGGGTTTGTTGTTCGAGCAACACCGTATGATCTTGGTGGGTATGGTGTTGTCCACACAGAAGCTGATGTAGTCCGTGATGGTATGAGTGAGGCTGTTGATGTCCTCACCATGTGGATTGCAGAGCTGCTCCCAGGCAGTGATTTCAAAGCAGTCCTTTAGCGTGTCCATTGCTGTGTCTATTGCCTCCTCAGACCATATCTTCACCATGCGCATAACCGGAGGTTGTCTGTGTACTAGGGTTTTGTACACTGGCCGGAGATGAACCAAGTTGTGATCTGATCTCCCGAGTGGGGGGAGTGGTGATGAGGCGTATGCCTCTTTAGTATTTGCATAGAATAAGTCCAGTGTTTTATTGTCTCTAGTGTGGCATGTGACATACTGGGTGAACGTGGGGAGAATGGGGGACAGTGAAATATGGTTGAAATCACCGGGGATGAGGAGGAGAGCATCTGGGTGTTGTGTCAGCAGCCTGCCAGTTACTGAGTGAATGGCGTCACGCGCTGTCCCAGCGTTCGCCGTCGGATTTGCATAAATAACAATGCAGATCACATGTGAGTATTCCCTCGGGAGATAAGCAGGCCACATGCTAACAGCTAGCAACTCAATGTCTTTGCTTCAGTGTTGCTCTTTAACAGTGATATGTCCCGGTTTACACCAGTTGTTATTGACATGCATTATCACTCCTCCGCCCCTTGCCTTCCTACTGCTACTGTCTGGTGTCCGGTCTGCCCGTATTGCGTGGAAACCCTCCAGTTCGATGTTAGCATCTGTTGCTAGTTCTGTTAGCCATGTCTCAGTAAACAACATCATGCTAATCTCTCTGAAGGCGCTTTCGTAGCGGGAGATAGCCGCTAGCTCATCAGTCTTATTGCAGGGGTGTCCAATCATGTGCCATGGAGGGCCAAGACCCTGCAGGCTTTACCTCTAATCAGTGTCTTCAACAGCAGATTTCACTGAATTTCTTCCCACTGATTACTGATCAGTGAAAATACCTGCTGAAGAGACCGGGTAGAAGAGAAAACCTGCAGGGTCTTGGCCCTCCATGGCACATGATTGGACACCCCTGGTCTTATTGAGTAACGATCGGACATTCCCCATAATAGCGGATGGAAGGACAGGTCTGTACCTAATATTCCTTGCCCGCTGTCTTACTCCAGCTCGACATCCATGCCGTTTTCATCTTATTTCTCCCGATATGTCGAGTTTTTGCGTTAGCGTCATGGGCCGGTTAAGTGCTAACAGCTGGTCCCTGTTGTACTGCCTCCCGCTATAAGCAGTGGCTCCGTCCGCTGACTCAGGAAACATTTGGGTGATCTATGTGTCTGTGATGGATAAGGTGTTGCCGGATCAGAAAGTTTAGCAAGAGAAGCCAGATAGTAAATAAGAAATAGGAAGAAATTTAGCCGCTGTTGCAAAAAGGCAGCCGACTCATATTACATAATACACAGATGCTAGAAGGCAGTCTTAGAAACAAATTTAATATGTGAATTAAAAAACAGATCTTGATCAAAAATAATTCCAAGGTTCCTCAGAGAACTCTTCAGAGAAAGAGTGGCCACATCCAAATTAAGAGTTTGATATGGAAAGGTATTTCTAAGGTTTTTTGGACCAACAAGAATGGCTTCAGTCTTATCTGGGTTTAATAGCAGAAAATTACAAGTCATCTAAGCTTTGATTTCCTTAAGACAGGCGTCTAACTTGGCTAATTTATTACTATCATCTGGCTTCATTGACAGGTATAATTGTGTGTCATCTGCGTAACAATGAAAACGTATACAGTGCTTTCTAATGATGTTGCCTAACGGAAGCATATATAAATAAACTAAATGTCATGGTCCGAGCGCCGATTTCGCCCGTGCTCGGGCCATGCATCATCTCCGCCAGGTTTGACAGCAGTGTTTACCTTCTGGCTCCCCGAGCTCTTATTGTGACAGCGCTCGGAGGGGCTTCCTGCTGTCAAAGCCTGACAGCTGTGCTGCATTTGCAGCTCATCAGCAGCCCTGTATTTAAGCGGGTGCTGGGAACAGAATGATGCAGCAGTCTCGTCAACGAATCGTCAACGAAACGTCAACTATTCCTGGTCTATGATTCCATGTCAGCGTTTATCCTTGTCAGACGTCGAGCGAGCGTCCCTCGGCTCGGATGTCAACAAGTGTTTCATGTTCGTGATCGTAAGTGTGCTTTGTGTTAGCCTTATGGTCGCCTGTGTCTAGTGTTGTGTGTTTTAGCCCACCGTGGCTCATTGCTTTATGTTATCTTGTGTTCGTTAGTAAACATCAATGCAAACCTCACCGGCGACTTTTGGCGTCTTATGGTGGCTCGCGAGGGCCACTGCATGACAGTAGACTGCTGCCAGACTGAGACGCCTGTCCCGGTGAGTTTTTGCTTAATTGGACATTTGTTCTTCCCTGTCTGGGTAACTGCGTGCGGGGAGAATGTTATCTTTCAGGCGCCACATTCGGCGCCTGGGCTACGAGCTAGCGGAGGCCCTGGACTACGTAGATGGAACGCTCTTCTCCGTTATGCTCGACAACACCCCCAACGATATGCGCTGGCACCTGGACAATGCTGAGCATCTCCTCAATAACCTTCCTCGCTACTTCGACCACCCGGAAGTCATGACGAGGAGGGCAGAGATCGCCTCCCAACGCGAGGTACTCTGTGGGCTGGAGGGAAACTCTGGCAGGAAGCCAAAGAGGAAGCATCATCGCTCCTCGTTGCGGGACCCCATTCCTGTCCCCGATCCGGTCCAGGAGTTTGCGCCATCTGGGGGCCATCCAAGACATCGGCATCACGCCCAAGGAGAGTCTCAGCTTGAGCCCCGTCTGAATCCGCTTCCGGCGAAGCCCGTGAGTGGACCCTCGTGAGCAGCACCTCCTCGTCCTTCCAGGGGGCCCACTGTCACCATCCAGTGGGGAAAGGGAGGAACAACGTCCGCTACAGCAGGCACCCTCTATCCTCCAGGAAACAGGCAAGTGCAAGTTCATTCTCATCATAGTTGTGATTTGCCTTGTCTGACTCCTGGGGGCGGAGTTCGGGGTTCGCAATCCCCCGAGCTCCCACCACCTGCTGTAGCTCTTATTACTAAACCTGCTGCCTCTGTGTCTCCCTCCACTGAGCGGTCCACGACCCCAGGCCTACATCGCCAGACGAGGAGGGGGCCTGCGATTTTGGAGAGCCTGGTTCCAGCCCTGCAGCCACGTCGTGGGCAGAGGAGAAGATCGGACTGCAGCCTGGAGCCTGCGCCGATGATAAAGCGTCCCCGGGTCTCCACATTGGAACAGTTCGAGCCAGTGGGTCGAGGGTCCCCTGCCACCATGCCGTGTGGGTTATCGGCGTGGACGTCAGCACCGGAGGATCCACAGACTGCAGAGACCATCATGCTGGCTGCGGAACCCGCCGTGGCCGAGTGGGAGCCTGAAGACAAACTTCTCCATCCTGAGCCTGAATCAACGAAGTCCTGGACGGCGACAGAACCCGAGTGCAGGCAAGTGCTCTACTTTGTGTTTCTCCTTTCTGTCTTGGAGCATTTCTGCCTGCCTCTTGGGGAGGCGAGTCAGGGACAGCCTCCTGCTGCACCCGAGCTCGCCTCACTGGGCTCTGTCGCTACCGGTGATTCTGATCCCGGTTCTTTCTTGTCTTCCGAGCCTTCTTCTAGAGTCACTGGTGTGGAGCCAGTTGCGGTCGCTGTGCTGGAGGTTCCAGGTTCAGGGTCGGAGGTCGTCACTGGTGCTGCGCCGACCCAGTGGGGGTCCGACGCAGGTGCAGCCGAGACCCACTCGGGGTCCAACGCAGGTGCAGCCGTGAGTGCAGCATCGGTATGGGTCAAGGTCGGTGGAGGAGCTGCAGACCCTTCGTCACCTGACATCGTCCGGGCTCGTCGTCACCATCATTCGCCTCGTCAGAGTCACCAACCCAGCTCATCATCGCCGGGGGCCACTACGTTCGGCCCGGCTCTCCCACGTCTTCCCCCCATGAGGGAGGCCGCTGCAGGTTGTCTTCCCACGGTGCTGGTGGCTGAGGGATGCGGGTCGGCCACCCGAGGAATTGCTTCGCTGGTTCGGCGCCTTGGGTCGGCCACCCGACACACTGTGTTTGCTGCTGGGTGACCTGGTTCGGCCGCCGGAGGATTGGACTTTCCGGGCCTGGGACTGGGGTAGGCCGCCCGATCATGTACTGTTCCCCGTGACCACCCTTTGGCCGTTGGATGCAGGGAGACCACCGGAACTGTCCCTGTGGTTTTTGGACTCTGCCTGTCATCATTTTCTTGAACTGCCTGGGTTAAAGGTCATTCGAGGTGATAATCTTGCTCTGTGTTCTTGCTTGTGTTAGTGTGTTGTTGGTTTTTTTTCTTTCTTTGCTTGTCCTGTGTGTTTTTGTGCATTATGGGGTATTGTATTTTCTGTTGATCGTGCCCTGTAATTGCCTCATTTGTGTTCTGTCTTAATTATGATTTGTGCATTTCGGAGTATTGTATTTTCTGTTATCGTGCCCTGTGATTGTCTCATTTGTGCTCTGTCTTAATTATGATTTCTGTATTAGGGAGTATCATATTTTTTCTGGTTATCTATGTGCTTCTGTTATCGTCATGGTTTTTGTTCTGTGGCTGATCCTCTCCCTCCAGGCCTGCTCCCCCATCCGCCCACCCTGGGGGGGGGGGGGGGGCTTGGGTGTCATCGGGCGTTCGGAGCCCACCCTTGGGGGGGAGGTACGTACTGTCATGGTCCAAGCACCAATTTCGTCCACGCTCGGACCATGCATCATCTCCGCCAGGTTTGACAGCATTGTTTACCTTCTGGCTCCCCGAGCTCTTATTGTGACAGCGCTCAGAGGGGCTTCCTGCTGTCAAAGCCTGACAGCTGTGCTGCATTTGTGGCTCATCAGCAGCCCTGTATTTAATCGGGCGCTTGGAACAGAATGATGCAGCAGTCTCATCAACGAATCGTCAACGAAACGTCAACTATTCCTGGTCTATGATTCCATGTCAACGTTTATCCTTGCCAGACGTCGAGCGAGCGTCCCTCGGCTCGGACGTCAACGAGTGTTTCATGTTCGTGATCGTAAGCGTGCTTCCTGTTAGCCTTATGATCACCTGTGTCTAGCGTTGTGTGTTTTAGCCCACCATCGCTCATTGCTTTATGTTATCTTGTGTTCGTTAATAAACATCAATGCAAACCTCACCGGCGACTTTTGGCGTCTTATGGTGGCTCGCGAGGGCCACCGCATGACACTAAAAAGAGTAGGGCCTAGCACAGATCCCTGTGGAACTCCTTAACTGAGCTTAGAGTTGGAAGAAAACTCATTATTGATATGAACAAACTGAAGCCTATTGGACAAATAAGATCTAAACCACTGCAGCGAAGTTCCATTTAGTCCAACATAGTGTTCTAATCTATCAAGTAGAATATCATGGTCAATAGTATCAAAGGCTGCACTAAGATCTAAAAGGACAAGTGCAGAAACAAGTCCATTATCAGATGCAATAAGGAGGTCATTAGTGACCTTCACTAAGGCTGTTT
This sequence comes from Pholidichthys leucotaenia, assembly GCA_020510985.1. Lineage (NCBI taxonomy): Eukaryota > Metazoa > Chordata > Actinopteri > Cichliformes > Pholidichthyidae > Pholidichthys > Pholidichthys leucotaenia. The sequence continues at coordinate 226,975,556 of CM035848.1, read as the reverse complement.
CAGTACTATGATGGATTCTGAACCCAGATTGAAACTCTTCAAATAAACCATTCCTTGCAAGTGGTCAAATAATTGTGTAGCAACAACTCTTTCTAAGATTTTTGAAATGAAAGGCAGATTAGAGATTGGTCGATAGTTAGATAAAACTCCTGGATCGAGCGTTGGCTTTTTGAGTAAGGGTTTAATTACAGAAATTTTAAAAGCCTGCGGTGCATTACCTAAAGCTAAAAAAGAATTGATTGTTTGAAGAATACGGCTACCAATAAATGGGAAGACTTTTTTAAATAACCTGGTAGGAATAGGGTCTAAAAGACAAGTTGAAGGCTTGGATGAGGAGATTATTTTATCTAACTCTAGAAGGTCAATTGGACCTTATCCAAACAGATATCAATTGAAGGAGTTGTAGTAGTTGCTGTACTTATGGCGGGAAGAATCTGACTTATTTTATTTCTAATAGATAAAATTTTATTATTGAAAAGGTTCAAAAAGTCCTGACTAGTAAGCTCTAGGGGGATGCGAGGATTGACAGAGTCCTGACTCTTTGTCAGCCTGGCTACAGTGCTGAAAAGAAACCTGGGATTATTCTTGTTCTCTTCTATTAATGCAGAGTAATAACTTGTTCTAGTTTTTCTAAGATTTTTTTTATAGATTAAGAGATGATTTCTCCAAGCTAAATAGATTTAATCTAAATTAGTGGAACGCCATTTTCTTTCTAATTGACGAGTCTTCTGTTTTAAGCTACAAGTTTCTGTGTTAAACCAAGGGGTTAGAAATCTGATTGGACTTTTTTCTTTTTTAAAGGGGCCACCAAGTCTAGAGCCTGATGCAGAGAGGCTGTAGCACTATCTGCCATGCTATCAATTATGGAAGGAGCAAGCTCTCCATCTTTTATTTCCGTTGTGTTGACACATGGCATAGAGGAGACAATCTGCCTAAATTTGGTAACAACATCATCTGAAAGACATCTGCTGTAGTAATATTTTTCTTTAGGAGTCAAGTAGTCAGGAATAGTGAAATCAAAGGTTAACAGACAATGGTCTGACAATACAGGATCATGAGGAGACACTACCAGATTTTCTATTTCAATGCCATAAGTCAGAACAAGGTCCAATGTGTGGTGGAGACAATAGATAGAATTGTCTACTTTCTGGGAAAACCCCATCCAGTCTAACATTGAATTGAATGCCTTATTAAGACAGTCACTAGCTACATCAACATGTATATTAACCCTTTGAGCGTGTAGAATTTTTGTCAGGAAAAAGCAGAGTTTGACCTCAAATTTTCAAATGACAATAGCTTCAGAACGGCAATAGTTAGAGGCAAGGTCCCAATTACAAAAATGTTGCAGAGAAACCCAAGTGTCTGCCAAGTGAACTTGCATCCATGCATAGTGCATAATTGGACCTAATTTGCATATTGCGACAATCCAAATTTTACAACACTACAGCTCCAGAACAGTAATAGTTAGATGCAAAGTCCCATTACAAAAATGTTGCAGAGGAACCCAGTTGTCTGCCAAGTGAACTTGCATCCATGCATTGTGCATAATTGGACCTAATTTGCATATTGCAACAATCCAAATTTTATTATAACACTATATCTTCAGAATTACAGTTAGATGCAAAGTCCCAATTATAAAAGTGTTGCAGAGGTACCCGAGTGTCTGCCAGGTGAACTTGCATCTATGCATTGTGCATAAGTGGACCTAATTACCACTCCAGAAAAGCGGTAGAAGATAGATGGATGGACAGTTTTTGTTTCACACACTGTCACCACATGGTCCTTTTGTCCCATCATTGACAAAATTACTAAACATCATTCAAAACAAAAACAATTTTGGTGTCACACTGTCACCACATGGCCTTTTGTCCCTTCATTTTCCACTTCATCTTCTACCGCTCCAGAAAAGCGGTAGAAGATGGATGGATGGACAATTTTTGTTTCACACTTTGTCAACACATGGTACTTTTGTCCCTTCATTTGTTCCTTCATCTTCTACCGCTCCGGAAAAGCGGTAGAAGATGGACGGATGGACAATTTTCAACACATGGCCTTTTGTCCCATCATTGACAAAATTACTAAAAATCATTAAAAAAAAAAAACACCAATCTCATGGCACATTTGTTTCACACTAAACTAAAATGAAGCAAATGAAACACAGTTTATACAGCAAATATGTACCTGCTTGTTTCGTCGGTCACAAGCATCCAGAATTCCGGAGTCCAAAAAAGCGACACAAAATCAATGGTGGGCGCTGATGACAGGTCCTTCTCTCCACGATATCCAACTGGCTGTTCAAATGCTTTCAGCCACAGCTGATAAACTTTTTCATCTCTAAGAAGCTTCCAGCCGTCAATGTCCAAACCTCCCGCTGCATCGCCACTACCCGTTGTTGTCCTGCCACCGCGCACACGTCGCACACGTCGCACACGTCGATATGCACTGGCAGTGCACTCTTGCTCAGCCAAACGTCGCCCACGGGCCCTTTTCGCTCCGCAACAACAGTTTGGCAAAGCAGAACAATCTGCAGACAAGGCTCCTGTGCCATTTTGGGCATGTCCGGACACAGAAAATGCAGCTGTAGCGTCGCGCGCAAGATGTCCGTCTCCACTTTCACAAGATCTGCTTGCACCATTGTCCTAAGGCACATAATCAGAGCTGGACTCTAATGCAGATGACGAACTAGGGCTAAGCTCTTCCTCTGACCCAGGAGCGGCAAATACCAGTGCTAATACCTCTTCAGCTGAGAGCATTTTCCTCGCCATCTTGTTTCCTCTGTGTCATATAGCAGAATGAAAGGGGGCAGGCTTCAAACGCTGATTTGACCTACTTATTGCATTTGACCGTTTCCAGTTCTCACGGTAAGTGAAAAGCCACACCTCTCAGCCACCAAGTGGTGTTAAAAGGTTTGTATATTTCACACTCTATTCAGCTGTACAGGCTTTGTTTAGACTGATCAGCTGACAGGCGCAGAAGTGTCCCATGCACACTCAAACGCTTAAAATCCCCTACTATAATTATTCTATCTGATTTCAGCACTAAATCAGCTAAGAATTCGGCAAATTCAGATAAAAACTCTGAATAGGCTGAGGGAGGACGGCAAACTATGGCAAAGAAAATTGGGTTTAAGCTAAGATTGCTAACATGCCCCATACTGAGGACCAGGCCCTCAAAGGAATTAAAATGTGTTTTTTGCTTTACATTAACTAGTAATTTAGAATGGTAAATTGCCGCAACTCCACCTCCACGACCAGAACTTCTTGGATTATGATAGTTTAGATAATCAGAGGGAGCTGATTCATTTAAACCAACATAATCATCTTGCCCTCGCCAAGTCTCTGTAAGGGATATTAAATCAATCATCAATAAACAGATCATGGACTAGTAGAGACTTGGGAGTTAGAGACCTAATATTTAACAAACAGCATTTAATTTTTAAATTATGAGGCAGAAGAGAGGCCAAATCATTAAATTTAGAGACTTGATGTTTAATTTGAGCTTTACCAACTTTTTGTTTAATCACTTTGGAATGTTTAAATGTATAAAGCGCTATATAAAACCGATGCATTATTATTATTATTATTATTATTATTATTATTATTATTATTATTATTATTATTATTATTATTATTGTTTATATATTACATTTTTATTAACTTTGGGGGGAGTAGGCAAAGGTTCTCTGAAGGGGAAGACAGGGGTTAAGTTAATGGGTGGCGGATAAGGAGGAGCTGCAGAAAGGCGTGTATTTATCAAGTTATGTTGTATTTGTCTTGGGTTATAATATTTTGGGTAATGGGAGACAGACACAATCACTATGGGGTTATAAATTGAAGACTGATCTAAACAGTGAGGATTATTTGGATTAACGGGATTAATATGAGAAGTGGAAACAAAGAAGGGCTGATTGGCAGACCCAGGAACTTCGAGGTGAGTTAATGCACCAGATTTCAGTCACTGTACTAAAAAACGCTGAATGGAATAGAACAGATTGTCCCTTAAAACACGTGCACCAAGTCTATTTGGATGGATGCCATCACTATTCACCTCATCATTGTTCCACGTTTTATAGACATAACATTTGTCTACAAGGATAAAGTTATGGATGCTGGCGTGTCTTCAATTCTGCCCTTTTTGGAGTCTCTGGGAGAGCCTCCGGTCCCTTGGGAGAGATGGTTCGCTGCATTCAAAAATTATTTGGTGGCGCTAAACCTTGGTGAACTGAAGAAGGTATGGGCACGGGCAATTCTGGTCCATAATCTAGGTATGGAAGGACAGCGTATCCTTGCTACCTTGGGGGATAGCGATAGCTTCGAGGACGTGGTTGAGCTAATGATGCGACATTTTCACGCTCCTGCAAACGTCATCGTTCGGAGGATTCAGTTTTGGCAGCGGCACCAGCGGACCGGCGAATCAGTACAACACTATAGCCTGTTTTCCACTAGCCCAGCACACCTCGGTACGGCTCGATTCACTTCAGTACAGCTCGGAACGCTTCTGTCTTCATTAGCACAGTGTTGCGGGGCAGCAGCAGATTCTCAGCGAGGCGGGGCCACACTCCCCTGATGTTATGCACCGGACTGAGTCCTTATTTACACCAGACAAAAAATGGAGGATCCAAGGATTATTGCCTTGCACGCTCTGTGGTTTTATCTCACAATTAATTTTATCTCATAATTAAGCTGCAACAACACAAGTCACTTTTGTTTTGAATTAACTGCCAAATGACCTAGAAATAATGAGCTGAAACTTGTTTTTATTCGTATTAAATAATGAGACGGTGGCACACTGGACTACACCACATCCTAGGGAATTTTGGATGTACTGAATTAAAAAAATTCATGTTTTTCACCTTCAGGTCAACGTTTGGAACAACAGTATTATTATTTTCCGTTTAGATGATGCTACACTCCTTCTAAAATATTGTAAATCTCTGAATTTGGAATGCCGATAGAACATTCAATTTACATATACTTGTACCTTTGACTTGGTGCTAATTTTTTATGATATTTCAATAAAAAGAACAGAAAGCGTACAAAAAGATTTCTTTTTTGGTCTAGTTAAAAATTACATTACCTTTACAATGGTTGACCCTCAGTATCATTTTGATCAGACTAGGCAATGGAATTTCTATGTAATTATACTGTTTTATAATTCAGTGTTATAACAGACAAACCACACTTTCCAAAACAATTCCATTTTATTATATACAAAATATTAAAATAAAAAAAAACTTTGCAACACAACATGAAGGTTAATCGACATTTTATACACGCCGACCACTGAGTGCTGAGGCTCGGTAGAATGAATCTGTCTCTGCCAGCTGTGGGTCAGGAAGGCTCGGTTGAATAATCCGGACGGGCTGTCGCGGCGGACGCGTGGGATGATTCTACAAGGAAAATGCACACAATAAAATACAGCACGAAATATATACAGAAAAGACAATAGTTTTTAACAAGAATACATAAGCTTATTTCAGCGTATTGTTCACATGAATAATTACAATAAAAGCTTTAGTCCGCATTGTGCTGCAATAAAGCAGCGATCATCATCCACAAATGAACAGCCTTTTTATTGCATAAATAAACTGAGCGTCTTACCGAATATATTTGCGAAAAAACGCACAATAAAAAACAATTAAAACTCACCGTTAAAGGACTCCGATGTCGAGACCTCCCAGTATATTTTTTCATTCCGGGCGGCTCTGTCTAACTCGCGCTGAATACATTCGTCTGACAATGCAGTGAGCAGACACTGCAGCTCCTTACTGCTCCATGGAACACCCTTATTACGCAAAGCCATTTTTGATAGAGAATAAATGAAAAATAGCACAGCAATACACTGAAAAGGAACCACCAACAGTGGTTGCGTGCTGAGTAGGTCGTGAAGATTCTTTTTTTTTTTTTTCAAAAACTTTATTGAGAAGGTCGTGAAGATTTGGTAGAAGAGGAGGAGGAGAGGGGCAGTTACAACCTGACCAATCAGCGCCGGTTACGACCTGACCAATCAGCGGCGACCAGTCTGTTAACGTCACAACACGGCACAGCTCAGCACTGCTGTACCCTGCCCTTCAGCGGGGCTGAGAATCACGGCTGTTAAACCGTGCTGGGGCTTGTGGAAAAGCATACAAAGCGTGCTGAGCCGTCCCGTGTTGCGCTAAAGCGTGCTAGTGGAAAAGGCCCTTATGTTGTGTACCTGCGGCAGCTGGCCGGAGACTGCCAGTTTGGTGATTTGGAGGAAGAGATGGTCCGCGACCAGATGGCAGAGCACACGCTTTGCTTGTCAGCACGATCGAGACTCCTCACACACTCCGGCAAATTGACATCAGCCACGGCTGTCAAAATAGCTCAACAGTGTGAAGCAGCAGACAAATTATCACGCGACCTTGGTGAGAGAATTACGTTACACCGCCCTGACTCACATTCAGTGGCGCAGGCTGTGGACCCGGACAGCGAGGACAGTGAACAAGAGGAATGCAATACAGCTGTGAAGATGAGGTCCACCCCGGGATAGCTCAAGTGTTCGGGTTGTGGATCCACTAAGCACTGGTATAAGGCTAGAGAGTGTCCAGCGAGAGGTAAACACTGTGGCAAGTGCGGACTTCTGCATCACTTTGCCAGGGCCTGTTATAGGTTTGAGCGAGGTGAACGGCAACATGAAGTGGATACCCCTGCTCCTACTCCCACGGTTATTGACACCGTCTCTCCAGGCACCGGCGGCGGTATGTATTGTATGGTGAAATTGGACAGGGTGGAAGTGCCGTTGCTGATTGACACGGGTGCAGTGAGGTCCGTGTTGAATTGGCCCACCGTGAGGAGTTTCTTCCTGTACTATCAAATAAGAGGTCATTTGGTGCCATTATGTGGCTACGGAGGAAAAAAGGCTGTCCATTGTGGATTCGGTGGAGCTGACGGCTCGATACAAGTCAGTGGAGGTCACCAACCTGAAGTTTGTAGTGACTGCCAGTAGCGAGAATATGATGGGCTGTGATCTCTTTTATGGACTGGGCTTCACCGTCACCAGCGGCGTCAGAGAGGAGTGGTCGGGCCGTGGTTTGTGGGACCGACCGGTGCCGCGAGTAGTGGATGATGAAGTATGGGACGAACGTTAGCCTTCTATTCTGGGAGGTGAGCAGGACCAACCCCACCCAGGGCCATTGCGGGAGGGTTCCTGCACCAGAGCCCAAGTTACCCTAGCTGAGGGAACTGGGCGGTGCGGTGGGATGCCTGTGATGGCGGGTGGAGCCAAGTGGCTGGCTCATCCTGTTTCCGGAGTTCGGCTGGGAGGTACCAAGAAACAGGGGGTCACAATGGCTTCACCAGCATCTCAAATGAAAGTGAGCAGGGCAGGACCAGCTGGCACGGTGAAACAACGTGCCACTCAGGAACACTGGAAGCCGAGTTGGGCTCCTCTGGGGGTCGCTGATGTGGTCCGGCCCAGAGAGGAGGCTCGGTCGAGAGGGGTTTGCAGGAAGTGAAGATGACAGGAGGACCAGGGGCAGCTGCAGGTGGTGGCTGTTTGAGAGGACGGCTCCCTTCAGCTGTCCGATGGCACATGGAGACACCCCAACGAGCTGCGGCGCCCCAATGATGAGGGAGAGGTGCCTTGGCATCAACGTGGGTCATCTCCAGGCGCCAAGAGAAGAACATGCTCTGGTTGGGACCCGCTTGACGGGCCTCCGGGGGGGGGGGGGGTGTTCTCCACCATGACTGACTGGTAATGGGGCCAATGGTTTTAATGTATGATGTTGGTATATAAATTGCCTAGGCTTAGGTAATTATACATGGTGTTGAAATGAGTATTATGCATGTTGTTTACTGAGTTTGTGAATAGAAGTATAACCTGTTTGTACATATGCCTATTAGAATAATGGGATTGCTATATGCTTTATAAGAGGAACATGGCAGCCTTTTATTTAACGGATGATGTTTTAGCAGAGACAGCAGAATAATCTGTCTAGCTGTGTGGGATGGAACAGCAGTCCACCTGTTCCCCCCTAGCCTTAGTTGTTTTGTGTCAATGGTATAGGCCTTAAAATTTTTCTGTTTAGTTGTACTGCATGACCCAGGTTCCAAATTGGGGAGGGTCTTAATTGTTTGTGTGTTCTGGACCATTTTGAAGGGGGGGGGGGTCGTGTTGTTAATAGGACAAATTATGCTGTGACACGGGTGGTGGCTTCACCTTCCTGTTCCGCTGCCACCCGGAGTATAAGAGGGCTGTGCAGTAGAGGAGCAGTCTCTTCAACCACCTCTCAGCCTAGTGGGAGCGTCTCTGTATGTGCAGTGAGTCTGTAATAAAGTCGTGTGTAGTTCCCCATTCATCTCATCATTGTTGCACGTTTTATAGACATAGCTGTCATGTCCGCTGCATAATTTCGCAGCGAACATAGGAATTGGTAACGAGCCCAAAACGCAGTGTAAGTAACGTGTTTATTTACAATGGGAAAATGTTCAAAATGTCCAAATAACAGTCACTGTGAAAATGGGTGAGACAACCGGCTGTAACTTCGTTGGCTCAGAGGGAATGCCTAACGTGCTCCAAGCAGACAGGAGTGGAGAGAAAAGGCACAAAAGGAAGACTTGCAATTGTGTTGGAACGGAAAGGCTCTGAAATACAACATGATGAAGTCCAAGGGAAGGGAGCCAATACTCAGTGAGCCAGGATGTCCAATATAGACTTTAAGCTGCCACACTGGCTGAGCCCACCGCCTCCCAATAAGTACTCAATATACTAATGAAGGCAAGTGGACACAGCCGTGTGGTGAGCAGGTGCATGAATGATTGGCAGTAAGTGTGTATGTGCATGTGTGAGTGTGTGTGCGTGCATGAGTGTGTATGTGGTGATGACAAGCATCTGGTAAATGTCTGGTAAGAGGAGGAGGCGTGGCTGTAGGACTGTCAAAGAGCAAGGCTCAATCTGGCAGCTGGAAAAAATAAGTAGTAATCAAAACCTACAGCCACAGGTCATGGACGGGGTAACGACAGCAGCCTCCCAGGAAGACAAGACAGATGTGGAGGAGTATGCTGATACAGTCACCAGCTACATCGCGAAGTGCACAGAGGATGTCACTACAGTGAAGACCATCACTATGCGGGGTAATCATAAGCCCTGGATGACTGCAGAGGTGCGCTCGCTGCTTACAGCCAGAGATGCAGCCTTCAGAGCGAAGGACAGGATCGCCCTCCGCTCAGCCAGGTCTGCGCTCTCAAAGGGAATTAAGGCGGCAAAGCGCGCCTATGTGGAGAAAATCCAGGGACACCTCTGTGACACTAGGAACACCAAGCAGATGTTGCAGGGAGTTCGGACACTGACGGGCTATAAGTCTAGGCAGGGGGTCGAAGTTGACGACGCTTCGCTTCCAGACAGGCTTAATGACTTCTTTGCACGTTTTGAAGCATCAAACTCGACAATCAGAGGGAGGGCTGGCCCACCCCCACCATTGGTCGGACCAGCTTTTACCATCAACACAGCGGACACACAGAGGACGCTAACCAGAGTCAACCCACGCAAAGCTGCAGGTCCGGACAACATTCCGGGACGTGTGCTCCGAGACTGCGCGAGCGAGTTGGCGGATGTCCTGACTGACATTTATAACATCTCCCTGAGTCAGGCCATCATTCCCAGATGCTTCAAGACCTCTATCATTGTACCGGTGGCAAAGAAACCAGTTGTGTCCTGTTTGAACAACTATCGTCCTGTTACACTGACACCAATTATGATGAAGTGTTTTGAACGGCTTGTCAAACCACACATTACAGCCTGCCTCCCTGCATCACACGACCCGCTCCAGTTTGCATATCGTTCAAACCGCTCCACGGAGGATGCTATAGTCACCACCCTACACTCTGTCATCACCCACCTGGACCAGAAAGACACCTACGCCAGACTCCTGTACATTGATTTCAGTTCAGCATTCAACATCATTATTCCCCAGAGACTGATGGAGAAATTACTCCTTCTCGGTCTGAACACCGCCACATGTGTCTGGATCCTGGATTTCCTGACTGAGAGACCTCAGTCTGTCCGGGTTGGAAAAAACATCTCCAACTCTGTCACACTGAGCACCGGATCCCCTCAAGGCAGTGTACTCAGTCCACTGTTGTTTACACTTCTAACACATGACTGTGTATCCAGACACGAGGGGAACCAGATTATTAAGTTTGCAGATGACACCGCGGTGGTGGGACTTATTCAGAGGGATGAGGAATCAATGTACAGGGAAGAAGTGAGAGACCTGGAGGGCTGGTGCAGGGAGAACAATCTGGTGCTCAACGTGGACAAAACGAAGGAGATGATTATCGACTTCCGGCGGTCACAGCCTGAGCACGTCCCCCTCAGCATCGGCGGCCATTTAGTGGAGAGAGTAGAGAACATCAAGTTTCCCAGAGTGCAGATCTCACAGGACCTGACCTGGAGCAAGAATTCCTTGGGGATCAGGAAGCGAGCTCAGCAGAGACTGCACTTCTTGAGGAAACTCAAACAGGCCTCTCTCCCCATCTGCATCCTCAGGACCTTCTACAGAGGTGTGGTGGAGAGTGTTCTGACGTACTGCATTGCTACATGGTACTCCAGCTGCAGTATGTCAGACAAAAAAGCCCTGCAGAGGATAGTCAAGGGGGCTGAGAGGGTAATTGGAGTCTCCCTCCCCTCTGTCCAAGAACTTTTTCAGAACCGTTGTAGGAGCAGGGCACTGAACATCGTCAAGGACTGTTCTCACCCTCTGCATAAACACTTTGAACTTCTTCCATCTGGTAAACGATTCCGAAGCATCAGAGGCAGAACCACCAGACTGATCAACAGCTTCCTTCCACAAGCTGTCACGATGCTGAACAGTTGACCCGGAATCTCTCATACACACTACTGCACCTACGGACATTTTGTATATTATTTGTATATTATAGTTAGTTGGGGTTTTTTTCCCCCCAAGTATGTCTCAGGGATGTGTGAATGGATGGGGGGTGGGGGGGTGGGTGGGGGGTGGAGCTATGTGGGAGTGTGTCTTAAATCATGCTGCTTCTATTTATATGGATGCCGAGAGAAACGCAGTTTCATCTTGCCTGCACTACAGTTGTATGTACAGCAATATGACAATAAAGTTTGATTTGATTTGATTTGATTTGATTTGATTTGACCCCGAACATGACAATAACAGGTTGCCCCGCAGTAGTCACTCACTGACCAGATGACCCATGCCGAATCCACTCCATAACAGTGATCGCCAAGCGCCATAGTAGTACAGCCGGTTCTAGCAATATAATCCCTCCTGCACTACCAATCCACTGCCCTGCTGACAGCAGTTTTGCTGTATCCAGACAAGGAGAGCTGACGGGTACTAGGACTTGCCCAAGGGCCACCCAATGACATCATGGCCAGGCTGCTGTTTATGAGGAGGAGCTGACACTCTGCTGCTAAGACTACATTAAAAGTTGTTCTAAGGCTTAGACAACCATATTTTTTGTAATACCTGTTTACTGAATCATCTCTCAACATAGTAATTAACTGGTGTGCTTGACCTAGGAATAGCTCTTTAATCTTGGCTTGAAATTTCAACGCATTGCTATCACATTTCATCTTTCCTCATGTCCCCTGACACATCCTACACAGGGATCACTGTTTTAGCTGCTTCAGTCTGACCATGGTTACAGTGCAACACAAACCACTTTGCAATCCACCACTGTCCACTCCTTATTGTAATGGAGTTCCTTCTTCACTTCATCTGTTTTCCTTAATGCCCACTCTGTTCCATTTTCTGTCTTTCTGTGTTTCTGATCTGTCATGTATGCATGACTATTGTCTTTGACTTATGGCTTACATGTTAACATATGCATTTTGAAAGACACGAAGGTACCCACAAAAAGTTCAGGCACCTAACATTAAATACTCAAGATGCAGTATTAATGAGGACATGATTGCATTGACAAAAACAGACACCTGATTGTAATATTATATTAATGTTGGTATATGGATATTCTTATAAACTTATGTGAAAACATCAATATGCAGTTCTGTGCAATATCATGTCATGCATACTTACCTGTTCATCCACAGCACCAATATTCGTGACAATATTTTGTGCTTTGTGAAATTAATTGACCCTGACATATTTAGTCCATGCAGTCACACATGAAATGTTAATTTCCATTTTTTACTTTTAGTGATCGTGACATTGCTTTAAGCAGCACAGAAGGCATGGTTGCTTTTGGGTCTTTGGACTATTGGTTGAATTAAATTACATTCTTGTCATTATTCTCTGTGCTCAGTTAAAATAAAGAGAGAAAAAAACAAAATACAAAACACAAACATGAATAGCCAGTGGATTCAGTCTTGCACAAAATGAATCCTCCTGTCACTTCACCTTCCTTTTGATTGTCAGTATGAAGTCTCTGGGCTGTCTATCAAGAAAACATGGCTGATCAGACAGGGTACACATTCCTTAGCAATTCCTAAGGCCATAGTTGTGTCGAATGCTTTAAGATGTAATCTCTTGATTCACGATATTTCTTAGTTTGCCCCCAGAAAAGAAGACAGGAAAATTTGAGTTTTACTGTCAGTGTTAAAATCCTCTGCAAATGAACTACAGTGGGTAAAAGCTGAATCCCAAATAAATCTGTAAAAGGACTGTCTGTCAAATATGAGACTCAGCATTTCTTTCTAAAATAATTCTTTGCAGTAATGACATGAGTCTGTGGAAGAACAATAAAATGAGTGAATCTTTTAAACACCTGACCTCACTACAATCTGCTTTTGCCATATTTTTTATGCCTCAGTGCACATGTGTAACATAGGCATATGGTATTGTGTCACTGTGTCTGTGTATCTGATACCAGGTTTTCAGCTCACCCATTTAAAATCAACTGGAACCAAAGGCTTGTATCAATGTCTCACAGCAGTTTTTTGACTTTTAATTTGCCAGAATTTCAAGATACAGCTTTGTTGTCATGATAAGCTATGATTTACTCACCTTAAAGTTTTTTTTTTGAGGGATCAAAGCGTTCATGATGGTAACTGAGCTCTCATTAGATTTCTTTAGGGGTCGTGCACATGAAACAGTTTCCATTAACACTGGAAAAAAATCTGTGTGCACATGTCAACATTACAGAAAACAACACATGGTGACTCACCCAGGGGGAAGGTGAGCAACTGCTGTTGTTACTATGCTGGGCAAGTAGGGGGCAGTGCAACTTTTTTACAGGACCATATACAGTATGACTTCCTGTCAAGTGTTAATCATGTGCTTGACTTTTAAGATAGCAGTTGTTAGTGAAAAGTACACACATATTCTGCAATTACACCATTTATTTCTTGCCTCAACTGTTTTCAGAAACATGTTTTGCTGTTTAGTTTAGAAGATATGAGAAACTTTAATGTAAAGGGCCAGACAAAGAGTGCAATAGACTCATGATGGATGTACAATCAACGATTCAGTACATGAGTTGCAGGGGCCCAGTGGTGGAGCCAGACCTGGGGGAGGGGCTCAACCGCAAGTGCTTGGTGGCCAGGTGTCTCCCCATGGGACCCGGCCGGGCTCAGTCCAAATGAGTCACATGAATCTGCTCTCCATTGGGTTCACCACCTGCAGGAGGGTCCATGGGGGTCCGGTGTAGGTCACAGGTGTGCTTGGGTTCTCAGATCAGCTCAGGTCCTGTGCCTCTTCATGACGTCACACAATATGATTGGCTATACGGTTGTTTTGAAAATGTACTGTACTGTGATTGGCTGTCCATCCGTCCAAGCATCCATATTTGTAAGTTTCGGAAAAAATTTTTTCATTATAAACATTTTTCTTTTGTCTCTATAATGATCAGAACATGGGGTGTTTTCATCTTTTTTGATGTTTTACTAATAAAAGATGATTATCTGTCCCTCTACGGCCTTATCCACACGTATGCATGTAATTTTTAAAAACACAGCTTTTTATACTTGGTTTTCATATTTTATTCACACTTAAAACAATGGTTTTGAGCTCTAAAAATGACTCTGTAAAACTCCTTCCAAGGTGAAGACTTCCACTGACTTCTGCAATGATATTTGCATGCTGGATAACCAGCTGTCATCGGGTGTTTCCATGGAAAGGTGTCCTGCTATTTTAGCTTTGTTAATGGGACTTTTTATATATTTGCACCACATACTAGTGAATCTCAGTATGATAGAATATTGTGGAAAAAGTTAATAATTTTTTCAATATATTTCACAAAGATAAACTTTCATATATTTGATACTGATTGCACAGAGGTTGCAGATTTCATATATTTTCTTTAAGAAACTTTAAAATATTAGCAAATTGATGATTAATTAACCATATTAATCACAATAAAAATGCTCATATCATTCTGAATCAATAATTGTTGCTATAAATTTCAAATCATTCTGAGTGAAAGTGTGGGAATTGACATGTTTGAGGTTTTAGTTGTGGTTTTACATATAGTATTTTAATTGGTTTATTATTAAAAGATACAAACAGATTAAAGCATCACAAGTTCTGATGATTATAGAGACAAATAAAAATGTTTATAATACAAATATTAACTCTAACATTATTAACGTAACAGGCAATCACATTGCATGACATCATGAAAAGGCGTAGGACATCAGTCGATTTGAGAACCCGAGAACATCTGTGACCTACACCGGTGCTATGTGGATTGGGTGGCAATTGAAGGCAGAGACCTTGGCGGTCTAATCCCTGGCTTACTAAACTGGCTTTTGGAATGTGGAACATCACCTCTCTTGCAGGGAAGGAGCTTGTGCTTGTGCATGAGGTTGAGGGATATGGGCTAAATACTGTCTAGTTGGGCTCATCTTGATGCACAGCTCAGGTTCTGGAACCAATCTCCTGGGGAGGGGTTTGACCTTGGCCTTTCCTGGAGTTGTCCTGGGTGAGAGGCGGCAAGCAGGGGTGGTTATTCTGGTCCCCCCCCCCCCCCCCGGCCTCATCTATATTGGGGTTTTCCTCAGTGGATGAAAGGGTTGTGCTTTTGCATCTAGCACTGGTGCTTTTCTTAGTTTCAGTCAGAGCATTGTCTTGTTTTCTGCTGTGTCCTCATCACCTAATTAGGAAATGATACTTGCACTTGTATGATGGGACTTATTTAAAGTGGGTGAGGCTAAGTGCAAGGTTACAGTGCATTGGTATTATGGTGCATCCTCTGTCAATGTGCCATTGATTATCAGAAAGCAAGTCTAAAATCAACAGGGTATTAATCACTATTTCAGCAGTGCATTTATGTACAGTACGTACTGCTGGTTGTTTTCTACAGTACACACGGAGAAGAAAAAACGGTGTCTTTCCCCTTGTAAACAAATAGCAAGCATTTCAAAAACTAGTATGCATGGACTGACACAATGCTTAGCTATCCCATGGTTCCCACAAGCACCAAGGCAACATCACCTATGGTGCTTTCACTTTAAATAATTAAGTCACTTACTTAAAATAACACGTGAATGTTTTAGCTAATGCACATTCTCATCATACATTCTATGGTTTAGTCTTGGTTTAGTGTGTTGTTCAAGTACTCACAGACTGGTTTGTTGCTACAAATCCATGACGGCTTTTAGGATGACATCAAAATGCACTCATAAAAGGGAACACTACATGAAGGTTCTCTGTATAGTATTTCGTCATCATTAAAGGGGAAACATGTTTTTACCAGCTCCATGTACAGTGGTACCTCTACTTACGAACGTCTCTACATACGGAATTTTCAGGTTACGAGACGCCTCAACGGGAAAATATTGCCTCTAGTTACGAACGAAATTTCAAGATACGAAAGGCAAAAAAGTACGCGCTCCTCGCAGCTTCCGTAGTTTACCGAACGTAAACATACCTGTAGCTGCTCTGCCATTGGCTATCGCCTAGCATCTTCCTGGTATCCCATTGGCAACAAAGTTTTTTTTTTTTTTCCAAAACTTTATGCGTTTGGTTGATCTCGCCAAAGAATATGGCCGTAATACATCAACGATCAGCACGGTATTAAAACAAAACGGAGCACTTACAAGCCGACAAAAGCAAACGTCCTTGGATCAGAACATGAACCAAAGAAGGCAAACGGTGACGACGTCGACGACGATAGCAGTTAAAGGGTAAATGAACATAATTTTTATTATTATGGGCCCTTAGAATAGAGGGTTAGCATTAATGAAAGCGCTTTGAGTGGTCTTTGTGACTAGAAAAGCGCTATATAAGTGCAGGTTAGTTAGTTAGTTAGTTATTCTTTCTCTTTTATTATTCTCTTTTATTATTCTTTCTCTCATTTTAAACTCTCATTTTATGTTTATTGTGCAGTAATCTAATTGTAACATGTATTTGTTACATGTTTTGATGCGTTTTTACGATTTATAAAAAATTTATGCCCGAATTTTGGGGGCTTGGAACGGATTACGGCATTTACATGTAAAACGCGCCTCTACTTACGAATTTTTCACGTTACGAGAATTCTTCCGGAACGAATTAAATTCGTAAGTAGAGGTACCACTGTATACAGCTGCTTCACTGCTTCTAATCACCCAAACATGTTTGTTATACCTTTGTGCAAGATACAATATACAAGACAACATATCTTATTATCTCAAAATGAAATTCTTAACATAGTTTCTGCCTCTGGCTAAATAAATAAATAAATAAAAATAATGCAAAATGCAAAAAATACATTTAAAAACACATTCCAAGAGATAATTACTATTAGACACTAAGCTAATTCTCTGTGATCAGGCGTTTATTTTAGCAACTGAACTGGCAAATGAAAACACCTACTACAGACATCAAATATGAGGTTGCACAGGTTCTCTGTACTCCAATTTCCTGCACCGGTTTGTGTCAAATGTTTTTGCTTTCCTCTTGGGGCACAGCTTCACACTCTGTCAGGGTCTCTTTCCTAGTGTAAAAACTATGCTTTGTAGAAAGAAGAGTTTGTAGAGAAAGCTATTATGAATGAATGAATGAATTTATTTTCGGATAGTACAGTACAGGTTAAAAGAAACTGTATAATATAACAACAAGGTCAAATTAGACAAAGACTCCTTCTACTATACAATTCCACATGAGTTATCCGAAATGGGTGATGGCTGAAGCCGCAGCTTATATTGCCCACCCATATTCCATCCAAGAATTCAAAAGAGAAAAAAGAGAAAACAAGACAAGAGCGACTACAATTTAAAACAAAGCTAAGACAAAATGTGACTGAGAGAAGAAAAAAAAAAAAAACTAAGCTAAGCTAAGTTAAGCGGTTACTATTCAAAACAAATCTAAGACAAAATGTCACAGAGAAAAAAAAAAAAAAATAACTAACTAACTAACTAACTAACCTGCACTTATATAGCGCTTTTCTAGTCACAAAGACCACTCAAAGCGCTTTCACTAGTACTAACCCTCTATTCTAAGGGCCTATAGGAAACAGATATCTAGGGACAATTTAGAACAACCAATTAACCTAACATGCATGTCTTTGGATTGTGGGAGGAAACCGGAGCCCCCGGAGTAAACCCACACAGCACAGGGAGAACATGCTAAGCTACAACACAACACAGGCTGGATATGTCAATCCTTATGTGAGTTTACATGTCGTCTTGTAAATATGTTTGGAGTATTTCTTCCTTTAGTTTTTGTTTAAATTGTCCAAGCGTTGTACATGATTTTAGTTCAGGTCCAAAATCGTTCCATAATCTGACTCCTTGCACTGAAATACAGTGTTGCTTGGTGGTTGTTCTCACTGTAGGCTTTTGAAATATACATGTTCCTCTGAAGTGATATCGTTTCTCCCTTGTTTGGAACAACTTTTGGATATTTGCGGGCAGTGATAAATTCTTCACTTTGAACATTATTATTGCGGTTTTAAAGTCAACCAGATCTTTCAACTTGAGAGTTTTTTGTTTAAGAAAAAGTGGGTTTGTTGGTTCCCTGTAAGCTGCTTTGTTTATTATTCTAATAGCTCTCTTTTGAAGCATAAAGAGTGGATATATGTTTGTTTTATATGTATTTCCCCATACTTCATTACAATATGTCATGTATGGGAGTATTAATGAATGATACAAGGTGTATAGTGTGGGTTGATTCAGCAAATATTTCACTCTGTGTAATATTGCAATTGATTTGGATACTTTACCTTTAATATAATTAATATGTGACTTCCAACACAGTTTGTTATCAATTATTACTCCAAGGAATTTAGTTTCAGATACCCTTTCAATCTCTACACCATTTACACTGAGTTTGGGTACTGGGTTGTTGTGATGGTTGTTAAAGACTATAAATTTTGTCTTACTTAAATTGAGCGTTAATTTGTTTGAATCAAACCACAGTTTAAGCTTTCCTAATTCCTTTCCGAGTGTATCCAGAAGTTGTTCCAAATTGTTTCCACTGCATAGCAGATTAGTGTCATCGGCAAACAATATTAAGTCCATTTTTTCTGAAACTTTACATATATCGTTTATATACATATTGAATAATAATGGTCCCAGAACTGAACCCTGTGGGACTCCACAGGTGACCTTCAGCAACTCTGAGTTTTTGTTGCTAACACATACATACTGATATCTATTCTTTAAGTAACTACTTAACCAGGACAGTGCTACCCCTCTAATACCACAATTTTGTAGTTTCTTTAATAATAAATTATGATCTACTGTATCAAATGCTTTTTTAAGATCTAGGAATACTCCAACTGAATACTCTTTATTTTCAATGGCTGTTGATATTTTTTCTGTAAATTCCATTAGGGCATATGCAGTTGTCCTCTTGTGTCTGAACCCATATTGCTGCTCACATAATAAATCATTCTTCAGTATGAAGTTGTCAATTCTCTCATAGAATATTTTTTCAAGTATCTTGGAAGATTGCGGTAATAGTGAAATTGGTCTATAGTTTGAGAGTTCCCCTCTGTCGCCCGTCTTGTATATCGGAATTACTTTAGCTATTTTCATTGCATTGGGAAATATACCTGATTGGAGAGACAGGTTACAGATATACGTCAGTGGTTTTACTATGCATTCGATAACAGTTTTGACTAGTAGCATGTCAATACCATCACAGTCAGTAGAAGTTTTACTTTTGAACGATTTAACAATTTCAATGACCTCTCTTTCGTCTGTGTTCTTTATGAAGATGGAGTTTTTTACAGCAGTGTTATTGCATATTGTATCGCCTGTAGGCACTGTAGTGGGTATTTCTCGGGCCAGTTTAGGTCCAATGTTAACAAAAAAATTATTAAATTCATCTGCAGGTGAAGCTATATTCACACTCTGAGTCGTTTTATTATTTTTTGGAATATTAGTTGGGTAGCTTGTATTTCTGCTTTTATTTCCAAGGATACTGTTGAGTATTGTCCATGTATTTTTAATATTGTCTTTGTTTTCCGCCAGTTCTTTACTGTAATAGTCTCTTTTACTACATCTTATTATATATGTTAACTTATTTTTGTATGTTTTATACCGCTGCTCTGCTTCTTTTGTTCTTTTCTTTAGGAAAGCTTTATATAATAAATTTTTCTTTTTACACGCCTTTTGTAGTCCTTTGGTTAACCATGGCTTATCAGCAAATTTGTGTTTAAGCTTTTTTTTTACTAATGGGCAGTTTTTTTCATAAAGAGTGGTTACAATGTTTATAAATGTGTCATAGGCTTCATTTACATCTGATACATAGACTTCTGTCCAGTCTTGCTTCAGCAAGTCCTCTTTAAGAGAACTGATTGCATTTGGTGATTTGTGTCTGAACGATTTTGAAATTTTTTCTGCATTGGGCCCCGTGTGGCCATGGATAAGTGCAAAGGTTGGCAAGTGGTCACTTATATCATTTATCAATAATCCACTTTCTATTTTCTTATCGAAAACATTGACAAACAAGTTGTCAATAAGTGTAGCAGAGTGAACTGTGATTCTACTGGGATGTGTTATTGTGGGATATAGGCTCATGCTGTATATAGAGTTCATGAACTCTGTAACTACATTTTGTTGATGTGGATTCAGTAAATCAATATTGAAATCTCCACAAATTGCTACCATTTTCTTACTAGTAATATTATTGTACAGCTCGACTAATTTATCTCTGAATGTCTCAATGCAAGTTCCCGGCGTTCTATATATGCAGCTTATGATTAGATTTTTTGTTTTGTCTTGGTCAATCTCAACAGTAACACATTCCAAAATCCCTGGTAGTGCTGAGGACATTTCATTTACAAGCTTACACCTGTACAGGTCATCAATATACAGTGCAACACCACCACCCTTTTTTTGAGATCTGTTAATATAAAACATCTGATATCCCTCTATTGCCATCAGGGGAGCCAGTTCTTCATTAAGCCAGGTTTCAGAGACTGCAATAGCTGTGAATTTTCTGTCTAGCTGTTTTAAATAGTCCTGAATCTGTGGAAAGTTTTTGTTAAGACTTCTGCTATTGAAGTGTATTATTGACAGTTTACCATCTAATTGCACTTGACTTTTGAATTGTTTTTCAGTGTAATATTCACAGTGGTTATGAATATTATTGAAAAAGTGGTTATCAGGATCAATATCATTCTCCATCTCTTGTGGTTTATGTTCAGCATAATGGTATATTTTCAGAGTTTGAGTTTCCTCATTCTGTGTCAAATGACTTCCTCCAACTGGGGATAATTGATGTCTACTCGAGTCGGTCATAAGTTTTTGTTTATTTTGCTTATTTTTTTAAAGTACTCTGGCATGGTGTATCAAAAGAACTATTCTTATCATGTGTATGAATATGGATTATCATTGGCTCATAATTTTCTTAATCAGTGTTCATCTGTATTTATCTAAGTCAGTAGCATCTCTGATCATTACACTCTTTGCTTGCTCAGGTGATCCATTTAGTTTAATCCAAATTCTACAATTTCTTGTCCAGGTTGCTTGTGTCTTATTTTGTTTTTTTTAGCATCCGTGCCTGTCGTGCTAATTCAGCGTTTTTTTTTTGTCAGGTGTTCATTTAGGTAAACTTGAGTATCCTTTAGCTTTTTGGCCTGCCTCAGTATATTATTCTTTACCCTTCTGTTCACAAAGCGCATCACAATTGATTTCTTTGTTTTGTTATCTTTCTTCGGTAGAGCATAACAGGCTGAGATTGCATTGGCTTCTACCTTAATGTCTCTATTATTAAGGAACTGAAGCACTTGATTTTCTAAGGACAATGATTCACTCATGGGTGCATCTTCACCATTCAGTCCTGTTGCGGCATGGGCGTATGACTGATATCTGATGTCTAGTCCACTTATAACTAGGTCATCAATACGAGAACCTTGTTCAAGATCCTTGACGCGTTGCTCCAAAAGACGCCCGTGTTGCTCCAGGTCCATAATTTTTTTGTCTTTTTCTTGAATTATTAAATGTAGGGCTTGTACCTGTTCTATTAGGCCTATTATTTTGTCCTGCTGGCTAGTCAATTTGGCCAATTCTTCTGACATAAAGTTCAGAGATTTTTTTGATTTTTTTCCATTTCCTCTTTCTTTTGTGGCATCTTACTGACCTGTGGATAGAAATAAACAGAGAATCCGGCTAGGCCTCAACTAGACCGGCCGCTGCTGGACTCGCCACACCGAGCTCCTGCAAGCTCCTCCGCCGCACCGAGCTCCTGCACAGCTCCTCCGCCAAGTAACGCTGCACAGCTCCGCAGATCACCGCCGTCGATCACCGCCGCCTGCCGCCGTCTGCCTGGCCGGTTATGCCACACACCGCCGGCGCAGCCGAACTCCACCGATCACCGCCGCCGATCACCGCCGCTCGTTGCCGTCTGGCTGGGTGGCACCTCTGCTAGGCCCCGTCACCGACCGCCGTCAGACTGGTAGTTCCTCAGCTGGGCCTTGCAACTGGGTTCTGACTCAGGCCACTGTCCTGCTGGGTCCAGGTGGCCCCCGTCTTTCACCAACGGCGTGCCCGAGCTCCCAACCGCCGCCTCGGTTGGTTCCTCCGGTAAGCCCTCACCGGGGACTGAGCCGCTTCGTGTCGGAGTTAGGTGGCGCACTGGGGCCAGCGTTAAGCTAACTAGCGTTAGCTTGGCAATCGCTTCGGGCAGAGCGCAGCAGTTCTACCCGATTAAAGGGGCATTCCAACGGGATTCTGACGGAGGTGGAAATTCAGCCCGTGGGTGTCCGTCACGAGCGCCGATCGCTGTTGGTTAGGTACTTTTAATGGGGAAATCAGCGAGTTTGTCTCAGCGCTGAAAAAGTGTGACCATCCCGGTCGCCATCTTGTTTTTAAAAATATTAAAGGACCTCTACCTTTTATGACAGCCACATTTGTCCTTTGACAAGTGTGAAGACATCAAGGTCATTGTTTTTGTTTGATCTTAACATTTGAACTCGAGCAGATACCAAATCTCTTTGAGTTGTACAACATAGTGTAATTTGGATCACAAGGACTTTGCTTAATATTCAGTAAAGAGCAGAAATGAAGCTGTGGGAAAGTGTATGACATTTTTCCAGACACCCTTTAATTATTTGAACGTGTCTCCTATCACTTCCTACTTCACATTTAAGGCAATACCCCACAATGGGTCAGACAGTCAATGGAAACACAGATGTAATGCAGGTTCAGTGGTGCATCTGATACATGTCCTGTCAGGTTGAAACTTGTGTGCAAACTAAGGATAAAGGCGATTTCATCTCAGGCTAAAGGACAGATGAGCTCAAAGAAACAAGCCTGCTGAGGTTGACATTGGTACTTCCAGCTCATTTCATTCACTGACAAACTCTCCCTGTCTTTTTTCTTTAAGGTGATCACTGTGGTTATGCCCTGTTTCAGATTGGAGTGACCTCATAGCAAACACCATTTGGTGTATTACCATCACATTTCATTGTAACCTGCAGAATAACTTTTGCACAAGTGATGAAGGCAAATCACGATCTTCATCTCCAAATGTCAATTAACTCAGGTGAGTCCTTCAGCAGTAGGATGTCCTTGGGTCTGGGGCAAATAACATACAGTGGGGAAAATATGTAAGTATTGAGCACTTCAACATTTTTCTCATTAAACATATTAGTGGTGGCGCTACTGACCTGAGATTTTCACCAGACATCAGAAACAACCCAAGTAATCCATACATATAAAGAAATCAAGGCAACTGTGTTCACAAAATAAGTTATATTTAATAACGTGGAATGACACAGGGAATAAATATTAAACATGCTTGATAAAATTCATTTAATATTGAATAGAAAACCCTTTGTTGGTAATAACAGCTTCCAGATGCCTGCTGTATGGTGAAACTAGGCAAAGGCATTGCTCAGAAGTGATTTTAGCCCATTTTTCCACACAAACTGTCTTCAAATCTTGATGGTTCCATGGTTGCCTTCTTTGAACTCTGATTTTCAGTTCGTTCCATAGATTTTCAATTGGATTCAGGTCAGGTGACTGACTGAGCCATTCTAGCAGCTTTATTTTCCTTCTCTGGACCAAGCTGAGAGTTTCCTTGGCTGTGTGCTTGGGATCATTGTCTTTCTGTAATCTCCATCCTTGTTTCATCTTCAACATCTTGCTAGATGACAACAGGATCTTATCAAGGATGTCTCTGTACATTTGTACATTCATCTTTCCTTCAATTATATGAAGTCTGCCTTTACCACGTACTGAAAAACACCCCCACACCATCATCCTCCCACTTCCAAACTTCACTGTTGGTATGGTGTTTTGGGGCTGATGTGCAGTGCCATTTCTCCTCCAAACATGGTGCATGCTGTGGCATCCAAAACGCTCAATTTTGGCCTCATTTGACAAGACTATATTCTCCCAGTATTTTACTGGCTTGTCCAAATGTTGTGCAGCAAACTTTAAACAAGCTTCAACATGCTTTTTCTTCAGCAGTGGAGTCTTGCAAGGTGAGGGGAAATTGAGTCCATATTGGTTGACTGCATTACTTATTGGTTTCTTTGAAACAGCAGTACCTGCTAACTCCAGGTCTTTCCGGAGCTCTCCAAGAGTGGTCTTTGGCTCTTCGATAACTCTTCTGATAATTCTTTTGACTCGTCTGACAGAAATCTTGAGAGTAGCTCTAGGTCATGGCCAGTTTGTGGAAAAATGATGTACTTTCAACTTCCGAATGATGGCTCCAACAGTGCTCACTGGAACATTCAGCAGTTTAATAATTATAACTAATGCCATCATTATATTTTGCAACAATAAGGTTATGAAGGTCTAGAGAGAGCTCTTTGCTTCTACCCATTGTGAGTTCTTTGTGGTGTGACAATTTGTTATTTACAGACATTTTTAAAGGCTATCAGTCAGGACTTAACGAGCTGAAATTAATTTGCGCTGATGGAGGATAGGATGGGTTCCTAAATTCTGATGGATTTCAGGTGGTTTCTTGGCTTTCTATGCCTTTTTGCACGTCTTTTTCTTCATGTGTTCAATACTTTTCCCTGTGTCATTCCACTTTATGAAATATAACTTGTGTGAACACAGTTGCCTTGATTTCTTTGTATGTATGGATTACTTGGGTTGTTACTGATATGTGTGACATGATTCGAGACCCAGGAAGCAGACACAGACTCAAAAATAAACTCAATTATTTTTTTATTGTGCTGTGTATGTATGAGTGTATACGTCTGTGTATGAATGTAGCAGCTGGGGCGAGCAGACCACCATACAGACTGGCAACCCTATGGAAGAGCAGAGACAGGGGAGGTTAGTGCCAACACTCTGGAGAGATCGTACAGTTATGTTCAGTCTTACTGCAGGTGAGTTGGTGAGCAGCACAGGCTTGGTCTTGAAGGCTCTGGCCAGAGAGACAGCGTCTTCGGCCCCAGTTGCAAAGGGAATGAAAGGAGGACTTGGTGAAGTACAGGGTGTGCTCGGTCCGCCGCCAGGAGGAGGAGGTCCGCCGCGATAGATTTCTACCTGTGCACGGGGGAGCAGAGCGTAGAGAGGTAACAAGGATTAAAGAGGCTTACTTGGCGTCAGGGAGCTGGAACTCCCAGGAGAACGACGAAGTAGAAAGGGAATCTCAGGAGCTGGAACTCCAGATGAAGAAGTGTAGCGGTGTTTATCAGGCCAGGGAGCTAGACAAGTCCATGCAGACCAGAGGGCAGCACGGCTTAAGTAGTCAGGCTGATGAGGAGAGCAGGTGTGCGCGCAGCTGTGGAGGATTAGGCAACAGGCAGGCAGAGCAGATCACCACAATTTGATAAAAATCTCAGGTCAATGGGTCCATCAGAAATATGTTGAATGAGAAAAATGTTGATGTGTTCAATACTTATTTTCCCCGCTGTACTGAAATCAGTTTTTTTTTTTGATCTTCCCTCGTCTTCTTCTTGCTGCTCCCTTTAGTGGTTGCCACAGCGGATCATCTTCCTCAGTATCACCCTATCCCTTGCATCTTCCTCTGTAACATCAACCATCTCTTTGTCCTCCTTCACTACATCCATGAATCTTCACTGTGGTCTTCCTCTTTTCCTCCTACCTGGCAGCAACATCTTCAACATCCTTTGTCCAATATATCCACTATCCCTCTTCTGCACATGTCCAAACCATCTCGGTCTTGTCTCTCTTACTTTGTCTCCAAACCACTCAACCTGAGCTGTCCCTCTGATATACTCATTTCTAATCTTGTCTCTGCCTCCCTCTCATTCACACTCATGTATTCTGTCTTGCTTCTTGCTGTCCTCTTCTCTCCAGAGCATACCTCCACCTCTCCAGGTTCTGTTCCACCTGCTCTCTACTCTCACTACAGATCAAAAAGTCGTCTGCAAACATTATGGTCCATGGAGACTCCTGCCTTACCTCATCTGTCAGCCTGCTAATCACCATGGCAAACAAGAAGGGGCTCAGAGCCGATCCCTGATGTAACCCCACCCCCACCTTGAACCCATCTGTCACTAGTACAGCACATCTTACCACCGTCTCACTGTCCTCATACATGTACTGCACCACCTTCACATACTTCTCTGCCACTCCTGACTTTCTCATACAGTCACACTCTCTCTCTTGGCACCCTATAATTTGCTTTCTCAAGAGCCACAAAGACACAGTGCAACTCCTTCTGACCTTCTCTATACTTCTCAATCAGCACTCTTAGAGCAAACATTACATCTGAAGGACTCTTTCTCGGCATGAAACCATACTGCTGCTCACTGATTGTCACCTGTCCTCTGAAATTGCCTTCAACAACTCTCCCCATATCTTCATAGTGTAGCTGATCAACTTTATGCCTCTGCAGTTACTACAGCTCTTAGCATCACCTTTGTTCTTGAAAATTGGTACCAAAACACTTCTTCTCAACTCCTCAGGCATCCCGTCATTCTCCAAGATTATGTTAAACAATCTGGTTAAAAAAGTTCACTGCCATGGCTCCTAAACATCTCCATACCTCCACAGGTATGTCATCTGGACCAACCGCCTTTCCATTCTTCATCCTTGTCATGGGCAGCGAGAGCGCGCCCCTCCCATCCCATCTCACTTTCGTGAATTCATCACTGCACCTGAGGCAGAAAACACACCTGCACCCATTCAGCAGCCAGCGTACTTAAGGAGGCTCTCTCCGTGCATTCAGCGCTGGCTCGTCTGGGTATACTGCCCGTTAAAACGACAAGCAAGTATATTACAACAAGTTTTGACACCATGTCTCACCTTGTTTCTCCTCTCTCCTTCAGGTTGCTGCCATCGTGCGGGTGTGTCTCCAGGACTGCACGCGCTCTCCTGCCACATCTCCATAATTCCTCGGTTATAACCTCCACCCAGTCAGGCACCATCAGCTCATTTCCCCCACTCTACTGGTTCGTCTATTCCCCGCTGGAGTCCTGCCGATTCTCTCTTGTTACCCAAGTAAGTGGCAATCTGGCTAGCCCATTTCCTCTTACTCCACTTCTCCACTCACAGCTCTCGTCTTCTCTCCGCAGGTTTCCTCTGGTCAGTGATTGTTTCTGTAGCTGTACGCAGACTTTGCAATTTAATAAACTTTCAAACGTGCCCCTTTGTGTGGTTACTTCCTGTGCTGTTGCATCGTGCACGTGAGCTGTCAGCTTATTAATCATGACAGAATGAGCCAGCCAGGATGGTAGCTCAGCCGGTGCTGCAGCGCAGGAGCTGTCTGCTTTGGATCGCTTGTCAGCGACCGAGCACTAGCTCTCTGTGCTGACTCAGCAAGTTTCTAACCTGATGAGGCTTTGGACTAATGCGCCTCCTCAGGCTCCTCCTCCTCAGCCTGCTCCTCGCACTACGGTGCGCCATATTACCTCCGTTCCCACACCATCCCCGTACGCGGGGGACGTGAGGAAGTGCAAAGGGTTTCTTATTCAAGTTTGCATGTACTTGGAGCAGGTCGGGGAGGAGCACCCTGAGGATGTGACCAAAATTCAGTTTTTCACATTGTTGCTCAAGGACCGAGCCCTGGATTGGGCACAGTCCACGATTGATAACCCCAACAGGCGTCAGTATATGTTCGAACAATTCATGGATGCTTTCTCCAGCGCGTTTGAACGTACGGAGAGTCAGGGCAATGTCATGAGCCGCCTGATGATGCTCTGCCAGGGCACTCGGTCAGCGGCCGAGAACTCGGTGGAGTTCCAGGTTGTAGCGGCTGATTCGGGGTGGAATGAGATTGCTTTGCGCAGTGCATTCCTCCAATGCTCAACTCCGTGATGACCTGGCGATTCACCCTGTCCGTGAGACTCTTGATGGTCTCATAGATCAGGCTGTAGGATTAGATAACCGGTACCGTGAGTGCATGAAGGAGCGCGAGTCCTCCTCTCGCCCACGCGACGAGCGTGCACCCGCCGTGATTATCCATACTGGCGGTGCCAGCCCTCCACCCGAGCTGATGGAGCTCTCTCGGCACTTGACCAATGAGCGCTGGCGGAGGCGAAGGGTTGGCGCATGCGCATACTGCAGTTTATTGAACCACAGTCTGGACGAATGCCGCCAGCGGCCAAAAAGATTTAGCCCATCAGTAACCATGGGGGGTCTGGTGGGCGGGACTAAATCTACTTCCCCCCAGTAATTTTTCAATTTCGGCCCTTGTGCAATTGCCGGGGGTCGAGAGGAGGACTGAGGCGCTGGTTGACTCGAGGTCTGAGGGTAATTTCGTTTCTGTTCAGTTTGTTAGGCAAGTGGGTATTCCCACATGTAAATTGCCCCATGATCAGAGGATCACTACCATATCTGGCCAGGAGGTAACGGTAGTCACCCAAAGCACGGTGCCAATTTCCATCCTCCTTTCCGGGAACCACCAGGAGGAACTCTTGTTCCTGGTTCTTCCTGTTTCTTCTTCCCCTGTGATTCTTGGTTATCCTTGGCTAAGGCATAACCCAATAATTAATTGGGATCAAAACATCATCACCTCCTGGAGCCCTTTCTGTATGGCTCACTGTATGCGCTCAGCTGAGTGTTCCCCATCTCTGTCCATCTCCCTCCCCCCGGTCGAGCCACCAGACCTCAGCCTCGTTACCCGGGCTTATCATGATTTTAGAGAGGTCTTTAGCAAATCAAGAGTGTTGTTGCTGTCGCCTCATCACTCTTATGATTATGCTATAGACCTCATCCCGGGGTCAAGGCTGCCGTCCAGTCGGTTATACAGTATTTCTGGCCCAGAGAGGGAGGCGATGGAGAAGTACATAAAGGAATCCCTGAACGCTGGCTGTATTAGGTCATCTTCAGAGCCGGATTCTTCTTTGTCGGAAAGAGGGATGGCTCATTGCACCCGTGCATCGACTACTGGGAGCTCAATGCAATTACCATCAAAGACAAGTACCCTCTGCCTTTGATTAATTCAGCATTCGAGCGCCTTCAGCACTCACGGGTATTCACCAAGTTAGACTTAAGGAATGCATACCATCTGATCCGCATTCGCGAGGGCAACAAATAGAAGACAGCGTTTAAAACTCACCAGGGGCACTTCGAATATTTAGTGATTCCTTTTGGCCTCACTAACGCCCCCGCCATCTTCCAGCAGTTAATTAGCAACGCCCTTCGCGATATGCTCTACCAATTCTATCCCTGATTGCTGGGGTCTTTCTGCAATTGTGGGGGTTTCCCCTACAGTTGAAAGTGCTATGAGATGACTGTTGTTGTGAAATTGCACTATATAAATAAAGTTGAATTGAATTGAATTGAATTCATTTTTGTCTACTTGGATGACAATCTAATTTTCTCCCGCTCGCCAGAGGGACATGAAGTCCATGGAGAACCAGCTCTACATCAAAGCCGAGAAGTGTGAGTTCTCCACAACATCACGCAACTTCTTGGGCGTCATAGTGGGCGAAGGGAGACTGATTGCCGACCCTGCCAAGGTGAGGGCAGTGCTCTATTGGCCAACTCACCACTCCCATAAGGAGCTTCAACGCTTCCTCGGGTTTGTGAACTTTTATCGGAGGTTCATCAGGAACTACAATGAGGTGTCACTGCCCTTGAAGTAGCTGACCTCCATTAAGGTCCCCTTTTGCTGGACCGAGGCAGCTGAAGAGGCATTTGTAAAATTAAAGTGCCTGTTCACGGAAACACCAATCTTGGCCCAGGTCGACACGCAGCTCCAGTTTGTCCTTGAGGTGGATGAATCTGATTCAGGGGTTGGCGCTGTGCTGTCACAGCGCACGCCCCCCGATCAGAAGCACCACCCGTGCACATATTTCTCTTGTCGGCTTACGCCGGCCGAGAGGAATTATGACATAGGGGACAAAGAGCTGCTTGCCACTAAGTTGGCATTGGAGGAGTGGAGACATTGGTTAGAGGGGGCTATTCACCCCATTGTCATGTGGACCGACCACAAGAACTTCGAGTACTTGCGGTCGGCCTGCTGACTAAACGCCAGGCAGGCTCGCTGGGCTCCATTTTTCCAGCGATTTAATTTTGCCATCACATTCTGGCCTGGCGCCAGGAACACCAAACCAGACGCACTATTGTGCCAGTTTGATTCCAGGGAGGTAGCGCCCCCTTCCCCCCAAAAAACATCATACTGCCTTTGTGCGTCCTCGGAGCCCTTACTTGGGATATCGAGCGGACGGTCCACCAGGCCCAGTCCCAGGAGCCTGTGCCAGTAGGGTGCCCCCGGAACGGTCTGTACATCCTGCATGCCCTCCACAGCGATGTCATCCAGTGGGCCCACACCAGTCGCTTCGCGTGCCATCCTGGTATCACTCGAACTGTGGACTTCGTCCAGCGAGCGTTCTGGTGGCCCACGCTGTGGCGGGACGTACGTGAATATGTCAAGGCTTGTCAGACCTGCATCCGGGGGAAATTGGACTCCTCCCCCCCATCAGGCCTCCTCCATCCCCTTCCCACCCCTGGTTGTCCATGGTCCACATTGCCGTGGATTTCATCACCGGACTTCCCTCCTCCCATGGCAAGACGGTTATCCTGACCATAGTGGATCGCTTCTCCATGGCTGTGCATCTGGTTGCCCTCCCAAAGCTCCTCTCAGTGTGGGAGACGGCGGTCCTCCTCACCGACCTCGTCATCAAGGTCCACGGCATTTCCATGGACATCGTGTCTGACCAGGGTCCACAATTCACATCCCAGGTCTGGAAGGCCTTTTGCCGGATGCTGGGAACAACAGTGAGTCTCTCCTCAGGGAACCATCCACAGAGTAATGGGCAGGCAGAGCATGCCAATCAGTCCGTGGATGCCACCCTGCGGTGCGTAGCAGCCGATAACCCATCCTCTTGGAGACCACACCTGGCCTGGGTGGAATATTAACTCAACTCGACCGTCTCTGCGGCCACCAGACTTGCCCTGTTTTTTTTTTTTTTTGATTTTGTATACTTTATTGATTCCCAGAGGGGAAATTGAGGGCATCCACCTGGATGGATGAAGCAGCCACGGTACGGCACTATCCCTTAACCATTCACACACACATTCACACCTAGGGCCACTTTAGAGTCTCCAATTAACCTAACCTGCATGTTTGAGGCATCCCTTGGGTACATGCCGCCACTCCTTCCCATGGCCAAGAGGGAGGTCGCGGTTCCATCAGTGGGGGTCCATGCCCGTCGCTACCGGCACATCTGGAGAGCCACTCGGGCCACCCTTGCCCGCTCCACTGAGCGCACCCGGGCCGCAGCTGACAGGAAGCGGGTGCTCGCGCCCAAGTACATTGTGGGTCAGCAGGTCTGGCTAGCGGCGAGCCAGATCCCGCTCAAGGAGAGGTCCATAAAGCTGTCCCCCCACTTCCTGGGCCCCTATGTTATCTCTCAGGTGATCAACGATGCGTCGGTTCAGTTCAAATTGCCGCTGACCCTGCGGGTGAACCTGACCTTCCACGTCTCTTACATCAAGTCCCTCTCGGTCAGCCCTCTCTGCCCCCCCCCCCCCGAAGCCGCCTCCCCCTCATCGATGTTTGCCGGCGTCGCCGGCGTCGGCAGTATCTGGTGGATTTGGAGGGCTACAGTCCGGAGGAACACTCCTGGGTTCCCTCTGTTCGGGTCCTCGATAAGGAAATGCTCCGGGCCTTCCACCAAGCTCACTCAGAGAAGCTCTCTAGACTGCCAGGAGGTGCTCCTAGAATCCTAGAAGGGGGGGCCCTGTCATGGGCAGCGAGAGTGCGCCCCTCCTGTCCCATCTCACTTTCATGAATTCATCACTGCACCTGAGGCAGAAGATGCACCTGCGCCCACTCATCAGCCAGCGTACTTAAGGAGGCTCTCTCCGCACATTCAACACTGGCTCATCTGGGTATACTGCCTATTAAAATGACAAGCAAGTATATTACATCAACTTTTGACACCCTGTCTCACCTTGTTTCTCCTCTCTCCTTCAGGTTGCTGCCATCGTGCAGGTGTTTCTCCAGGACTGTGTGCGCTCTCCTGCCACATCTCCATAATTCCTCAGTTACAACCTCCACCCGGTCAAGCACCATCAGCTTCATGGACTCCCGGCGCCGAGGTCGCGGGCTGCAGTACTTGGTGGACTGGGAGGGATTCGGTCCTGAGTGGAGGTCCTGGGTGCACTCTTCCTTGGTGTTGGACAGGAGTCTCATCAGTACCAGTAATTACCAGTAATCTGGTAATTCTTCCCTACCACCTAGAGCCTGTATAAACTCCTTCCTGAACTCTGTGCGACCTTCTTCCTTCTGTAACTTCCCCCAATTAATCTTTGGCGCTTCCTTTACTCTCTTCCTCCTCTTGCTTTCCAAAGTCATCCTACTGACTACCATCCAAAGCTGTCTAGCTACATTCTCCCCTGCCACCACCTTGCAGTCTCCCATCTCTTTCAGATTTCTTCTTCTGCATAAGATGTAGTGCACCTTCCTCCACTCTTGTGAGTCACCCTATGTTCCTCTCTCTTCTTAAAGTATCCTTTTAGCAAAATCCACAATCATTGGTCTTCCGGATGTAGTGGCCAAATAGCAAGACGTATTTCACACACTGATCTACTAGCTTAATTTTAAAATTGCTTAATACTCTCTCACTTGGAACAAAAACATATCCCAAGGTGTCGGGGTGGACATGGTAAAGCCCAAGGATGTCACGTCAGTTGGAGAAAAGGGTAAATTGTCAAAACAACCAAAGCTGACAGATTTCCACACTCAAGGCGAAGCAGAGAAAACTCCAGAAACAATAGCAGAGGAGGGAACCAGCGGCGGAGAGGGAATGGCTGAAGCTGGAACAAGCGCAGTGCTGGCTGCCATTAGCTCCATGAGAACAGCATTTTCATTTAAATTTAATGGGATTATGATGGCGATACAAAATATGAGAAAAGAAATAAGTGAATGTATGGAGCGAGTGGCGCAGGCGGAGCTCCGTATATTGAACGCTGAAGATGATGTTGCCAGCCTGCACACTAAACTGCAAGTATTGGAGTTAAAATGCAAAACTCTGGAAGATAACGTCTTAGACTTGGAATCTTGCTCAAGATGGAATAATTTGGGGCTGCCTTCTGGAGGGAGAGAAAGGACAAGACCTGTGTGCCTTTTTAGAGAAATGGATCCCAGAAGTGCTGGACAACGCAGATCTGAGGTCAGCAATGGCTTTGGAGAGAGCACACTGAATTGGCCCAGTGAGAAATAATAAAACACCATCGAGGACACCGATTATGAAGTTCCTTAACTACAAGGATGATGAAAATGACAGTCATTAATGTGGAGCGAGCTAAAGGGGATATTAAATACCAAGTGTGGTTCTACCTGGATTTGGCTGCAGGAATACAGCAACTTAGGAAATGGTTCGATCCGGTTTGGAAAGAACTGCGCAGCCTCGGAATCCGACACGGAGTAATTCGCCCGGCAAAGCTGCTAGTCACACATGAAGGGAGAACCCACACCTTCAAGACCCCTCAAGAGGTGCAAGAGTTCATCAAGGACAAGGACATTCAAAAGGAGCTTTGCAGGAGCTAAAAATGAACGTGATAAAGGTAGAGCACCTGAGCATACATACATGCATCTGAACATAAATATGTCTACAAACTACAGAGTGTAAAATATCATACTCTGAAGGCGCGTAACGTTGTTATAAAGTTTTGAAATAATTTTTCTTTAAAACATTACAGAAGAGAGTTAATCCTGTAAGAAGAGTAGTAGAAACAGTATGGTTGATTAATGTGAGATAAAGTGGTTAGACTGATCTTAGGTGCTGTGGAACAGCCACAGCAAGCTACAATGGGAGACAGAATGTTGGGGGGGGGGGGGGGTTACCACGAATGTGGGGAAAGGGAATGTGTTTTTGTTTGGTTTGTTGGATGAATGTTCTTTCATCCATGTTTGTGCTTCTCTGTAAGTTTACGCTCATACTTTCTATAAACAAGGTGAAAAGTCAGGGAAATTATTGGCATGGCAGATAAAACAATTAGAATCTAATGTACCAATTACAAAGATTATTCGTAATGGGCTGGAAGTTGTAGACCCAGTAGAAATTAATAATGTCTTTCGAGATTATTATGAAGAATTGTATGACTCTAGAGACAAAATTGACTCAACTAAACAGAATGCATTTTTAGAAGGATTACTTATGCCACGTATTTTAAATGAATATAGGGAGATTCTGGAGTCTGAAACCAGCCAAGAGGAAATTGGACAAGCCACTGATAGTTTGAGATCAGGGAAAAGAGCCGGACCAGATGGTCTTCCAGTTGACTTCTCTATTGGAACTGTTCATTGTTTTTAAAGCCTCAAGACCGCTAGGGGGCACAGTTCTTTTATTACCTCCGCCAAGGAGGTTATGTTTTCATCGGCGTTGGTTTGTCTGTCTGTCTGTCTGTCTGTCTGTTTGTTAGCAAGATAACTCAAAAAGTTATGGACGGATTTTCATGAAATGTTTAGAGATTGTCAGAAACGGGGTATCCTACAGATGATTACATTTTGGTGGTGATCCGGATTACCGTCTGAATCCAGGAATTTTTTAAAGGATTCTTTTTTTTTAATTATATTTAACATAGCCAGATAGGGCCATTTTCAATATTTTTTCTATATTTTTTTTTGTGCATGTAACTCTGCCAAAAAATCGTCAGAACACTTGGAAAAAAAAATACATTTATGATGTTAAACACTGTATGGGGGGAACTGTGGCGCTTGGCGGAGGTCTGCGCTCTCCGAGTGCTTTTCTAGTTTACTTTTTTTATTTATTTTTTTTTTTTTACATGTAGTAGTGTTGTACCTTCAGCCAATAGGGAGTTCCAGGAAGTGATGAGTCGGGAAGTAATGAGCCAAAAAAGCATGATGTGTTTTTGGTGCTGATTTTCCATCTCCAACCATCTGTTTGTTTCTAGCTCTTTGATGAGTGGCAATATAAGTAAGTAAATGTTGTCAAATATATGCATTTGATGTATCTTGTTAAGTATTATATCATAGTGGTAGTGTTTTGAATAACTTTGTTGGCATGCATGACTGCCCTGGTGAAAAAAACATATATTGAAGTGTATTATTACTATATTCTTTTTTTCAAAAATACAAGTTAAATATATTAGAATATACTTGTACTTTTTAAGAATCGTTTTCAAGTATAACGTAAATATATTTATGTAACTGTACTTAAAACATACTTTGTAATAAGTATTTTTTTAATACACTATACTGAAATATATTTTTCCAAAAATATATTTCAAATAAAATATATATATCTAATTGGAAATATACTTCTACTCAAATATTTCATTATACATTTAAAGTATATTTTATGCATACTTTGAGTATATATTTTTATATAATACAATAAATATATTAAAGTAATATTTAGCTAAAATTGTATTTTGTTGCATACTTTCAATACATTTAATACATTACACTATTCTTTGACTTATTTCAAAGTACATAAGTGAGTATTTACAGTTTTAATTGCATGTATGAACATAAATGAAAATGTATTAATCAGTACATATTTTTGGTACGCTTAAAACACTAAGCATTTTTCAAAAATATACAAATAATTACAATGTATAATTGAAACAGATTAATATTTTATTTTTAAGATACTTCAATCTCGTTCAATATTGTTTGGAAGAGGGACAACAAAGAACTTGTTAAGACAACTTAACATTACACATTTACGCTTTAGTGACATGGGGTCCACAGCAAATACATTATTGGTCCTTGACACTTCAGTAATAAACGTAGAATGTATCTTTAACTGTGCATCTTGCCAAAAAATGGTTTTAGTACTCTTCAGCTCTTTCACCAACACACATATGCCACCATTCACAAGAGAGACATTAGAAAAATCAGTAAGTGTTGATATTTCACAAAATCGTCCATCACTTAACTGTACAACAGAGTTAGTTCTCTTTTTCAGAGTTGTGTTATTGTAAGAATGATAAATAACCCCGTTACAGGTGAAACGATCATAACACAAACCAGTATTCATCACAATGCCAGTGTAAAGTTGTAAAGCTTTTCTTTGCAATACAGATATGTCACGTTTTTTGAATGTTGAACAATTGTTCGACATTCAACAAGATATGTCGTGTCAGTAGTAGCAGCTGGGCCAAAATCAATTATCCAGCTGATGGGAACGATGCTGGTTTTATCTTTGTCAGGTCCCTTCGCCCAACTAACAAGGGCAAACCTATATTTTGACATTTTTACTAAATATATATTATGGTTGTGCCTCTCCGTTTCTTCTTCCCGCTTAAAGCAACCAACATTCACGCCTAGCATTGCGCATGCGTGAAAGACATCATTGTGCTATGATTGGCTGGCTTGTTCGGGGCGATTGTTATGCGCATGCGCCATTCGCGCTAAGCACTCTGGTAAAAGTAGTCCTGTATCTTATCCCATCCGTTTTCAAATCAAAACAACCTAACGTTACGTTAGCTAGCTCAGAGTACAGACAAACGTAGAAAATGGACCGAGTCCAACTGAAAAGGAAATATATCCACCCTGGTTCTGAAACGGATATTCCAAGAAGATTTTTATTTTCTTAAAGAAAAGACGCATACGGCAGACACCTGATCATAGTGGTGATGAAACTGACATCGGCAGTCCTCGCCCTTTGCACGTTGTAAGTTTTGTTTGACTTGGTATTTACATTAAATTCTATCATGACTAATGTGTGAATTTCTAGGCTGAAGACATTGAAGATGCCAATTCAGAGGTAAGCACTTATAATTTGGTGGACTTAATTATAATTATTTAAAAATGTTTTCTCTGTTTGTAGTCTTTGATTGAGGTTCAACATGCTGTGCCAACTATGGCTGAGATAATTGACTGTCTTCGTGGTATGTATAAAGGCTCTTATGGAAATATATTTGTATTCTTATTTGTAAATGTGGCTTATGTAATCCTGCTGTTACCTTCTTTATTCTGCTTTTGACGAACTCCCAGAGACATTGAAATTGATGAAGGATTGCATTGCAAAAGTTAATGCTTCAATGACACGTCTCAGACAATTCAATGTCAGTTTCTATGTCATTGGCAATGTCTTCATCAGAGAGTGAAGGGGAGATGGTAAGTTTCATTTCATATCAAATTGTATACAATATGTTTGCTTCAAATTGATGTGTTTGAATCAAAAATGTGTAACACACAATGTCACTTTTATTATCTTTATCTGTACAGCACTTCTTACCTGGGAAGTCGGTGGCTATTTCCAAAAGGTCTTTCCTACGTTTAAACCGCACAAGGATGACCATTTTCGCACAAGAACTGGCCGTTCTGATTTTTTCAAAGGACACTCTGGCAAATTCCACACTAACCGGGAGAAATGGAAGAGGAGATATGACCAAAGGCCAGCTTGATGTAGCCAAGGTGCAGGCCATTACAGGTAATTTCAACTGTGTAACCAGACATACCTTTAAACTATAGAGCATGTAGAGTGAATAAAACCAATTCTTTCATTGTCTTAGGTGATTTGTCATGTGAAACGATCTCCTTATACATTTTAGTACATAGCAGTACAAAAACGTGGTTTATATACTTAAAATCTGTATTAAGTAAGTTTTCTTTTGCAGACGCGGTGATTGAGGAGTTTCCCGGAACCACAGTGTCTGAGGTGCGAGCTGCACTACGCAGGAAGTGCAACAGTGAACATTTTTCACATAAGAGGCCATAAATGTTTCGTGTAAGGTCTGATTGTTTCTTTTTCTACCCATTGTTAAGGGCTGTTTGCCAAAAAGGGTAAAAAAAAAAAAAAGTTTTGCTATTTGTACATTTGTTTTCATGCTACCAGGTACATAAGTTTTGACAAAAAGTGGTGATGAATGTGTTCAGTTTATCTCTTGTCTAGTAGTTCTTAATGTGCTTCTAAGCTCCTAGAGGGCTGCTCTTTTCAGATGCCGCTCACTCTGAGGATATGCTTGATGTTATTGTCTACAAGTTTGGAAAATTAGGTGTGTGGGAGAGAAATATTGAATTTTTGCCTATGGATTTGAGGCTGAAATCAGCAAAGGGAAGAACTTTGAAAAAAATAAATGAAATTAATTTCTTTACATCAAAATGTCGGTCCAAGGGGTCAGTAATATGCATTCTATTAAATTTATTTCAACTTGCAGACAATGACATTAAGGGGACACTTCAGACCAGAGTCATGTGAAGTGACAGCACTAACTCATTTGAGATTATTCTACTTTTTGCATAATTCACTTCTCGAGGTTTGAAACCTTTAGTTACAATTTTTGCACTACATTGTAATTGAATGTATTTTTGGTTTGTTTTGAAATACAAATAAAATATATTTGTTAAGTGTATACTTTGAAGTATTTTCATTATACGAAAAATGTATTTACAGTAGAAACATTGTATATTTAAAGAGTATTTTAAATGACATTTCTATGTATTGCAGAGTCATTTTAAATAGGTTTTAAATAAACTATAAATCAATTATAAGACTATTGCTAATACACAATAAATGCACTTAAAATATGAAAGTAGTGTAATCATAGTGTATTAGTGAATGAGTAGATCGTCACAGATCATAATATATTAAAAATGCATTAAGTGTACTTAAAATTGTTCCACTTTAGTACATAAAAATACATTAAGCATACTTAAAGTTGAACTTTATTTCAATTTCAATTTAACTAAAATGTATTGAATACAAAAAAAGTTGTTCCAAAATAGCACACTTAAAATTTACTTTACAAAAATATATTAAAATACACTAAAATATACCTAAATTAAATATATTTAGTATATTTATTTTTTACCAGGGTGCACAGTGTAATGATAGAGTTCAGATCTTTGGTCTAAGTTTGGGCAATATACGTATTATACAGTTAAACTGAATTTAGTGTTGAATGCAATATCTACATACCTCAACTCTACTTACATGGCTGGTTGCTATATTTTCTTACTTGATTATTAGACACATCACTTACCTGGTTAGTCCTGTCATTTATAGAATTTATGTAAGAATCATACCTGAGAATACATAAATGTAGCTCAGCAAGGGGACAAGTTTTTTATATATTGATGCAATAAGTGAAGACTAATTTGCAAATGTATCAGAGTGTAGTTTATTAATTCCTGCTTTCTCTATTTTTGTATGTCCATTTCAGTTTCAGACTTTCCTGTATTAAATCTCGTTCAACTACAACACCTGTCTGTTCCTTGGAGGATTTGATGCAGAGAAGAGTTTAGCTGGCTGTGAATCCCAATATAGGACAGGAGTCACATTGTGGTGCAACAGTACAACTTCTATAAAAGATTTAAGGACAAATTTATAAAGCCATTATTGATATGGTTCTAGAAGCTTTTCAAAACGGTAGTTTACCACCATATATGAATAATGCTTTAATTATATTATTACCAAAACCAGGTAAACCCCCTAATAGATGTGAAAATATGAGACCAATTAGCCTACTAGATTCAGACCTTAAAATAATTTGCAAAATTTTAGCAATACACTTACAAGATACATTACCAAATATTATCAGCCGAGATCAAAATGGCTTTGTGATGGGAAGGCAAGGTTTCCATAATGTAAGAAGAGAATTTAATATTATTCATTCCAATAGAGACACTCTACTATACAGCCCTCTTAACATTAGATGCCGAAAAGGCCTTTGATAAGGTTGAATGGCCTTATCTTTTTGAAGTCTTACATAGGTTTGGACTTGGAAATAATTTCATAAAATTGGTTCAGATAATATACAGTAATGCTTCAGCAGAAATCTTAAATAGGAATACCTCAAAATCAAGAAAAATTCATAAAGGCTGCTGACAAGGGTGTCCACTTTCGCCCCTG
The DNA here is from genome assembly GCA_020510985.1 of Pholidichthys leucotaenia. NCBI lineage: Eukaryota > Metazoa > Chordata > Actinopteri > Cichliformes > Pholidichthyidae > Pholidichthys > Pholidichthys leucotaenia. The sequence continues at coordinate 226,936,026 of CM035848.1, read as the reverse complement.
TTGTTCACTATGGCAATTGAAGCCTTAGCATCGGTAATATGTGCATAGCCACAATTGTACGGAATAAAAGTAGGGCCAACAGAGCACAGAATCTCCTTGTACGCAGATGTTAGAATTTTGTTCCTGAATGTTAAAGAATCAATTCCGAATTTGTTAGACTTAATAAAGCATTTTGGTGAAATATCAGGATGTGAAATAAACAAAACAGAATCTTCAATATCATTACTAACCAAAAATCTGAGAAAACACCCACCTCCCGAGGTAACCCAATTTAATGTTGTGGAACAATTTAAGATATGATAAGATAAGCCTTTATTAGTCCCACAGTAATACTTAGGGATTCAATTTTTTTTTAAATACCTTCAGCTTAGAAATTTTATTAGATCAAACCAAAACAATACTCTCACCTGCCCTACTTATTAACCTTTTAACTGTCAGATTTCACACGCCCCGAGTGGCACAGTGCAGCAACTGCGCCTGTCAACTCACTCTGATGTCCCCGGCTGTACTGAGGATTTGTACTGATTTGTACTGATCTGCCAGTTTAGAAGGTGGCAGGCATGCATTGGAAGAATCAGGGCTGACACGGAATACACCACAGAAGAAGAAATCCTCATTGTTATTCTTCCTTTTCCCTTCTCTGAGCTCACAAGACCAATATGGTCGCCATGGATTGTCATACCCCGTCACATAAACAGCTTCGTACACAGAAAATAGCCACGGGATACAAGTGAAATTTACGTGGGATTATCATAAGACTTTGTAGTTGTGGTAGAGAGCGTAAATGACCGAGAGAATGCAAAATAACAACCACGATCGACGAAAACGCAGCGACCACGCCAGCCAGCGAGCCCCCCTCCGCCAGCAGCAAGGGATGAATTTCTTTGTTTCTTTACATTGTACTGATATTGTGGTTCAAATAAAAAAAATGCCCCGTAGATAAAACGTTGTCAAAAACTCGAACCATTCTTTGTGTAAATATGTCTAAAGTCCACTTTTGACTGAGTTATGTAATTTATATAGCTGCTGCGACATTATGCAAATTAGATGCATAAATTTATTCCTATCTGAAACTTTGGATCATATTCTACCCTTCTAACTGACAATAAGCCATTATCTCTTGCAACTTTCAAGTTATAGCCTTGAAAATCTGAGCTATTTTATTGAGAAAAAATCTTTACCACTCTTGACCACTAGGGGTTATGTCACCATGCGGCGACTGGGCCAGTTCTTCAGAAAAAATTTTGATATAAGATCATCTAAGAAAGGGTATCATTTCAGAGTTCTATAATTTTTTGATACTATCCTCGCCTGAAAACTCAAGGAAGAGACTGGAACGCCTGGGAAGAAGATCTACAATCTGAAATTCCAGAAGAAGAATGGGAAATGGCCTGTGCAGGAGTTCAAACCAAATCAATAAATGCATGTCTTAAACTGATACATTATAAATGGTTAATGTGAATGTATGTCATGCCAGCGGAACTGAACAGGTACAACAAAAATATACCAGACATATGCACAAAATGTATGAAAAGTATAGGAACCCTATTTCACTGCTTATGGGAATGTAGTAAAATAAGAATTATTTGGGAAGAGGTATGAAGTACAATTGGGAAAACAATCTCAAAACAAATTACATTACTAAACTGTTTCTTTTGGGTCAGTATCCAGAAAAACACAACTTTAAAAACAGTGAAAGAACGTCCCTTGACCTCAGTTTGTTTAATGCCAAAAAATGTATTGCACTAATGTGGAAAAAACTCAAAGACCAGATGTGACACAGTGGTTAAGGCATATGCTAACAGTCCTTCCTCTTAAAAAAAATAAATAAATAAATAAATAACATACATATTAAAATAAAAAAAAAAAGTGTAAGAATATATGGGGACCTTTTATTGAGTATGTAAAGGACTTAAATTTAAAGCCTGAAGAAGGTGAATGATATGTGTAGACCATGCAGTTTCCTTGCTTATGACTTTTTTCTTCTGCTTTGTTTTCCCAAATCATATCTTATTTATAAAGTGTGATTTCTCATTTGTATGAATTACTTAATTTAAACAGACAAGCATTGTTGTTAGTTTGTGTGTGTGTGTTTGTTAATATACTGTATACCATTTGAAAACTTCAATAAAATATTGTGGGAAAAAAATCCACAACCATCTGTCCTTCCACATTTATCTCCAGAACCTCCTCATCACCTCTGTTCTCTTTAACCTACATGCATATTAAAGTCCGCTCCAATCACAACTCTCTCCCCCTTGGGAACACTCTCTACCACTTCATCCAACTTACTCCAGAATTCCTCTTTCTCTTCTACCTGACATCCAACTTGCAGGGCATACGCACTGACAACATTCAACATCACACCTTTGAATTCTATCTTCAAATTCATGATTCTGTCTGACTCCTTCTTTACCTCCTCACTCGTCACATACTCTTACTTCAAGATTACTCGTACTCCATTTCTCTTCCTATCTACACCATGATAGACCAGTTTAAATCCACCTCCAATGCTCCTAGCCTTGCTTCCCTTCCATCTGGTTTCTTGAACAAACAGTATATCTACCTTTCTTTTCTCTACCATGTCAGCCAACTTTCTGCCTTTACCAGTCATAGTCCCTACATTTAACGTCCCTATGCGCACCTCCACACTTCTACCTTTCCTTTTCTCTCTCTCCCTCCTAACACGCCTTCCCCCTCTTCTCCTCCTCAATCTTCGACCAACAGTAGCCCAATTTCCACTGGCACTCTGTCGGTTAACAGCATCTGTGTCGGTTGTTACTAAGCTGGGCCTCGGCCAATCCAGCATGAAAGTCTCATTCGTCATGATCCCCATGTTTGATTTGGCAAAGATTTTACTTCGGATGCCCTTCCTGACACAACCTTCCCAATTTACCAAGGCTTGGGACCGGCGCTAGGAGTACACTGGCTTGTGCACCCCCCGTGGCTGGGTTTTTGGATCTTCCCGCTGGTGTTTGATAAAAGCTACTCAAAAGAAAGTGCATTTTATAGTTCATATACCCCCCCCCCCCCCGTACACCGGATTAGTGGCCTAGCTGGTACAGCATCTGCTCCATAACCGGGAGGTCGTGGATTCAAATCCCGGCCAGGTAATACCAAAGATCATATAAAAATGGTACTTTCCGCCTTGTAGTTTGGTGCTCAGCATAATAGAATGGTAAAAGGAAAGTTAACGCACAGAGCTACCAGAGGACTGACCCCCCACTGTAGCTTTCACTACTTAGAGTAGCTGTGTGGCCTAGGATCAGAGAAATGGCGATAGGTGTCGCCCCTATACACCATCTGGTGTCCCACATGCTGCGGAAGGGAATTACTCTAACTTAACACCCCCTCCGTGGATTGGCATCTTATCGTTGTGGATTGGTTCGAGTGCCCAAATGACCCTAGGAGCCATGTTGTCGGAGGCAACTTGCCCCTGGTAGGGTCTCTCATGGCAAGTTAGTCCTCCATGAAGGGCCACAATAAGAACGGTCCAGTGGATCTCCATGAAAAATGTTACTTCAAGGACCCAGTGTTCCCAAAGGAGCCACATGGGTGCACCCTCCAGTGGGTTCACCACCTGCAGTAAGGATCATGGGGCTCATGTTGCTATGTGGTACTATGAAGTCTGGGCTACTCTGCCTGGACTGACTCCCCCCATGACCTGGATTCTCGGATAAGTAGTCAAAGATGGATGGATGGATGGCTGGATGGATGGATTGGTGGATGGATGGATGATTCATATATGGTATACTATAGTTTATTTCATGTATAGTAAAATGCAGAGAAAGATATTAACAGTTCAGTGTTATTGTTGTTTTTAGTGCCTTTTGTATGGCTAGCTTGGGTTTGTGCCATTTGAAGCAGTGTCTACTGCTGTACAGCTGCCTTCACCTCTTACATCTACTTGACTTCCTGGAGCGAATGCATCCGTTCACGCTTGTCTGAAATGTCCCACATTAGGTACATGTGAAGTGTGTTAAAACATTCACCTTCATTTATTTAACAGACTGATGCCCTGCTGGGGTCCCTTATAACATTTGTAATGACTGGCAACTGTAAAACAGAATCTTTTCTTACTATTCAGTTTATATATCTTAGGGCCCTATTTCAGCAGTCTAAAATGTGCTTTTGCACATTGCACCGGTGCTTTTCTTAGTTTCTGTCAGCGCATTGTCTGGTTTTCAGTTGTGTGCCTTCACCACCTAATTAGGAAATGACACTTGGACTTGTATGTTGGGAGTGATTTAAAGTGGGTGAGGATCAGTGCAAAGTTACAGTGCATTGGTGTTACGGTGCATTCTCTGTCAATGTGTCTTTGATTATCAGAAAGCAAGTCTAAAATCAACAGGGTATTATCAACCACTATTTCAGCAACACATTTAGACAGCATGAACATGCATGTAGTGTGTGCCTGTTATTACACCAGGGCCAGAACTTCTGTGTTTGTTATTTTGATAGAATGATTTTGTAAAAATCTGTCATAATCACATACTTGATCATTCATTCATTCATTCATTCATTCATTCATTCAGCGGCAATCTGTCCAGGGTAAGTAAGTAAGTAAAATTTATTTACATAGCACTTCTCACAGAAAGAATCACAAAGTGCTTCACAATAAAATAAACACACAATCACATATACAATAATAAAGGCATTAAAAACATAAAAACCATAATCCATAATCAAACTAAAAAGCCTGTTTAAACAGGAGTGTCTTCAGCTGCTTTTGAAAACCATCAACAGAGTCTACTGAGCACAAAGACAATGGTAGAGCATTCCACAATCGTGGTGCCACTGTCTGAAAGGCTCCATCACTTCAAATTTTAAAATAGGTTAGAGGGAGAGCCAGTAAAAGTTGATCCGAGGACCTTAAAGGCGGTGAGGGGTTATACACTTTAAGCAGCTCAGTGATGTATTTAGGGACCTGATCATGAATAGCTCAAAAAAAAAGAACTAAAATTTTAAACTGAATCCTGAAAACAACCAGCAGGGTGTGCCCTACCTCTCACCCAAAGACACTGAGACAGGCTCCACCCCCCATGACAAGGACTGTTAAGAAGATAAATGAAGGACTTGTAAACTTACAAAGAAACACATTAAGCATTTATTTATCTAATTATTTATTTATCCATCCATCCATCCTCTCTATAAGTGGACAAAATGTGTGTGTGTGTTTTTTTTTAATCCAACTACCAGACTTCCGTGCTATACTGTGAAAGGAGTTGTCACCACGGCTGAAGGAGAGATGGTGGATGCGCTCAGAACTGACATTCATCATTGTCTAATTTATGAGGGTTTTTAAACCTCAACATCTCAGAGGAGATTACTGGACCTCAGGCCAAGATGAACAGCTCACTCTTTTTTGGTTTAAAAGAGAAGTTTGGATGAAGTTCATGCTAATATAACTGAAGGAATTTTTACAACTCTACAGAAATCATGGACAAGCAGAAATACTGCCATAATCCCTAACTTGTACATCTCTCATCCATGCATAATTGTGATCAAGTATCCCCAGTGCCAAGCAGGGCTGTGGAAAATGTTAAAAAAGCTCCTTTTAAGCTTAAATGCATGATTTAAATGCATTTTCCCTTTGTGAACAAGCCCACATTGTCCTCAGCACAAAATGGATTTGTCCTCCCATTTAAATGCTGTCATATTAGTACTACACCTTTGATTTCTCACCCCTGTTTATTAACAGGAATAACAGCAAAAACAGCACCCAAATTAATTTTGCAAAGGGCACAAAGTGTAAAGAGGCTGCCCTAATGTTCTTACTTATTCAGAGATGGGTTTTGGTTTTAACATGCTGTCACAATTGCCCGTCCGGGGCAGAGAGGAGACCCAGGAGCTGGACTGTGAGTTTGTGTAGTTTTATTGAAAACATAAAATACCAAGTGCACAAACAAACAATGGGGCTAGGGAGACAGGCAGAATAACAGAGTATGAATAGAGAACAGCACGTCAAAATTTACGTCTGCCTGGAATGAAGCACCCAAGAAGATCTCAGCTGGAGGGAAAGCAGCACCAACGGAGGTCACAGGCTGGAACAAAGCACCCGCAAAGACCTCAGTTTGAGGGTGAGCAGCACCCACGGAGACCACAACAAGAGGGGCTGGATCCATGGAAACCTCAGGCAGTGAAGCTGGGCCCACAAAGGCTTCCAGCGGTGAGGCTGGACCCACAGAGACCTCTGGCAAACTTGGACAATCCTCGGCGGCCCTGGAGAAAGGATCCGGCAGAAGGGACAAAAATACAGGGACAGGGTCACTGGTGGCAGTGGAGCCCGGCGAGGTGAGCTCAGGGGCAGCTGACGGCTGTACTTGGCCCTCCCCACCAAGAGCCAGGCAAGACCTCTCCAAAACAAAGACAGTAAAAACAAAGGAGAGTACTTACCTGAGCTCATTTTCCACTGCCATCCAGGACTCCATCAACCCAGGCGAGGATGTCCCGTGCCCGGTCCCCTGGAGGTCCAGCTTTGGCCCTGGTGCAGCGGCCCCTACAGCAGGCAAGGTGGATGATGCAGTCTCGGGGCCCCCAAGTGAAGTGACCCACACAGGTGGCTCGCCTGGCATGGCAACTGGAGGTTGGCTCACTGCTGGCACAGGATCCCATGTAGCCGAAGCCAGGGGATGCTCTGTCGTCGGCACAGGCTTTGGCTTGCCGGAAGCGCCCTCCCTCTATCCAAACTGTGGCTGCGGGGCTGGAACCAGGTCCTCCAGAGCCACAAGCTCCTCCATTGTCTGGCGGCTCAATCCCGGGACCAGCGGATACTCGGGGAGAAAGAAGGAGACACGGAGGTAACTGGTGAGGAATTTATGTCTCCAGCAGGTGGTGAGAACTCAGTGGACTGCAAAGGTTGAGCCTCACCACTGGGGATGAGGCAAGATGAGTTGGTTTTATGTAAAAAAGAATGAAAAAGCACTTGCCTGTATTCCCGGCGCACGATGGTGTCTGCTGCAGCAGGCCCAGTGTCATCCCTCTCAGAGGCTGCAGTGACCGTGGGCCCCCCTGAGGAACATGGAGGAACTGCTCCTGCAGATACGGTGACAGGCGGAGATGGAGAAGAACCGACTGGACTCTCAGCAACGGAGAGGATCACCGAGTAGAAATGGGTAGCAGCAGCAGCAACAGGACGAGAGAGCTGATGGAACAGCTGACAATGAGGAACAAGAGAATGAGGAGGAAGCTGGTGCAGTAATTCCCTGAGGACTGCTGGTCGAGAGGCGGAGGAGTTTCTCCGACAGGCGGTAGCTGGACGATGGCATCTCGGAGCTGATGAGGTGGGAGCTAAAGCTGAAGCTAGGGGCAGGTGAGGAGACAGTGGTGCCGAGGCCTGGAGCTGCCTCCCTGTTGGCGCAGACCTCTGCTTCCTCGTGAAGCTCCTCACCCTGCTACTGTTCTCCAGCCGCAGGTCCGCCACCAGAGTAATTCTCTCCACCCCCTCAGCATGCTCTGCAAGCTGAGGGCACCAGCGAGCAGCCGCCTCCGCGAGACCCAGGTATCAGAGTGTGTCTTTCGGAGAAGGAGTCCTGCGAGCAATGGCGATAAGGTCGTCCATTTCCATCAGCGTCTTGCAGATCTCCCACCCCAGGCTCATCAGGTACCCATGCCTGCTCACTGAGTCAGTGTGAACTGAGTACATGCTGACAGCTCCGGTGAAAATGAACACAGGTGAGTGGGTGGGGGGGGGGAACACAAACCCACAGCAGCTGGATCACAAACTGGCAGCGGTCTTCTGTCACAATTGCCCCTCTGGGGCAGAGAGGAAACCCAGACGCTGGACTGTGAGTTTGTGTAGTTTTACTGAAAACATAAAAACCAAGTGCACAAACAAACAATGAGGCTAGGGAGACAGGCGGGATAACAAAGAGTATGAACAGACAACAGCACGTCAAAACTTATGTCTGCCAATGTGAAGACCGCAGCGAAGACTGAGTGGAGCAGCGGTTCTTAAATAGAGCATGGTACAAATGATAGCAAATGGTTACAGGTGTGGATCACCAACGCGAGGATTAATGGAAAACGACTGACAGGTGTGGAAGACCGCGAACTAAGCTAACAAAGTCAACACTACACCTTGTCAAAATAAAAGCTCAGATAGAGAGTGGCAACTGAAAACTAAAGGAACGGGTGAGGGCTCATGTCAAAAGACAGAATGTAATACAATGGAAACAGAAACTACCATAGTCATACTCAAAACACATAACCAACCATACAGTTAAATAATAACACAGGACTGAGAAAATTAAGGAAATAACCAGAAAAAACCCGAGAGTGCGAGCACGTTGAAAACACCACGCTCAGCCTCATGACACATGCCAAAAGCCAGTTGTTGTCATTGCCTTCATTCTTTTTACACGGGGTGCAAGATCTAAGACGTAATACTAACATGGCACTGATTAAATGGGAGGACAAATTGATTTTGCACAGGGGACAATGAACTCATTCACAAGATGAAAATGTGTTAAAAGGACAGTCCGTACACAGCCCTGCTCGCACTGGGGATCAAGCTTCATAAAACTGGCTTTAAATAATACAGTGTAATTATTGTATTTAACAAATAAAATAAATATCACTCAAGATGTGCTGTGGGAATCAAGAAATCAGTCTGCAGCACACACAGATTATCATCATTATGCACTGATGAGAGCTATGCAATCCAGAGGTTTCTCCAGTCTTTCTGTTTGTTCATGATATTGATGGACAGAGTTGTAAAAATTTCTTCAATAATTATGACAGGACACGGAATACCCAAGATCACCCTCTGAATGAACCGTATGTTCCTCCAGCAGATCTCGGTCCGGGTTTCTTTAGTGTTCCCTCTGCTGAATGCAAAATTGCAAAATGCAACTAAATTTACTTTGCCATAAGGAACTCTGCTCATGTTTGATATATGCTGTATATACCAGTATTTATAGAATCATCTTGCTATGTAATAACTTTAATGCTTTATTTAAATTGTTTTACTTATAATAGACCTGACGGGGGTGGGGGAGGGAATTGAAAAGATATAAGGTGGTTGGAAGGGATTGGAGGTGAGGGGAGAGAAAAGGTGACATGACAGAGTGATGGTGATTGAGAGTATCTGCAGACTGTTTTCTAGGGAAGCTTATGCTGGAGATCTTCTACCAGTCTGTGGTGGTGAGTGCCATCTACTTTGGTGTGATCTGCTGGGGGAGCAGCATCAGTGCCAGTGATGCCAGCAGACTCAAACTCATTCACATGCCTGGTAAAATCATTGGAGAGAAGCTGAAGATGTCTGAGTACGTGACGGAAGGGCACTCAACAAACTGCTCTCTATCAGGGACAACCCATTCCAGCCCCTCCATGACACACTATAGAGACAGCGCAGTTCATTCTCCAGCAGACTCACTCAGCTCCACTATCACAAAGAACGCTACAGGAAATCATTTCAACCATTCACCATTTCATTGTACAGCAGATCATCATTGTGTAACAGGTGACCACATCATTGCACATCATATACTGGTTATAAATATGTATATATTTTTACTTCTCTTCATCGCACTACAGTATACTGTATACTGTTCTTATTTACTGATGTCATTTACCCTTATTCCTTAATGCTGTTCCTTTAATTGCTCAGCAATTTTTACATGTGACTGCCTGTAGATACTGTTATAATTTTTTAACTTTTTTATTCTCTATTTAACTAATTATTATATTGTACATATTATATTGTTGTCTGTTTTTTTGCACTCTTTGCTGCTACAATAAAACATTTTTTCTCAGGGATCAATAAAATATGATTATTATTTTTATTATTATTATTATTATTATTATTTTTAATTAAAGAAATTCCCAGTTGGGCCGAGGTGGCATTTTTTTTAACCCACATTTTTATTCTATTGTATTTCACTTTTATTTAACCAGGAAAGTCGGGAGCAATTTTTTGTGAATTTCCTGGATCATGATATGCACTCATCTGGCAGTTTTTTTAAAGGATTATTTATTGTTGGAAGTAATTAGGGAACGCAAATGCGGACAAACATGAAAACTGCAAGCCAAAGGGACCTGTCACTGTTTGAATCCTGAATTCACTTCCTGTGAAGCATCAGTGCCAGTCAAGGAATCATCATGCTGAGGTTGTTAAATTTTAAGGGTTTTATATACTGACAAAGCTGGAATTACCCTTCAGGTATAGATGATTTGAAAGGGGAAACACAGGACCCCTTCTCTGACTTTAGAGGGGCAGTAAATCATCATCTTCACATCCTAGCATACGTACATATATGTCTTGGCTATGACGTGTGACCCTGCACATAGGTCTTTCTTTATGCGTCTTTAGAGTGTGGACGTATCAGACACAGAGAGCAGCAAAAGAATGATGGTGACCTCTGAAATTCCATTACTCTGTTTCTGATTGATACTCTTATTCTACTGGATAGGTGAGAGCTCTCTGCTGTAGTGGTCATTTATTGGTTGTTGTTAGATTATCTTGAATAATGACAGTATTTTTGCACATAGTTAACAAGATGTGCTTTCGGCTAATTGAAAATAAAAGTTCTTGGCTGTTTATATAATCTTAGTTAATATATATGACGTGAGGAGGTGTCAGTAATGAAATCCCGATGTGATCAGATCACTAGTCCTGTGTGTTTGAGGTGAGTTGTTACACACATGCATTTTAATTCACACTGAGACCTAAACAAGTAAGTGTGTTTTCCATTTTTCCAATGACTGAACTTCAAGCACTAATATAGATTATGGTGATAACTTTTAAAATGACAAAAAATTCTTAAGATGTCAGAGTACAACATCCATCATACATTATATTTCTATGTACACACGAAAACTCACTAAGCTCATTGGTCATTATTAAAACTGCCTTTTATCCCTCACATCACACGCGATGAAGACCCTGGAGAGGCTGCTCCTCGCCTACTTCCGCCCCTTGGTGGGACCAGCGATGGATCCACTTCAGTTTGCCTACCAGCATGGCATCGGAGTGGAGGATGCAGTGATCTTCCTCCTACACCGTTCCCTGTCCCACCTAGAGAAGCCTGGGAGCACTGTGAGGATCATGCTCTTTGATTTCTCCAGTGCTTTCAACACCATCTAACCAGTGATTCTGAAGGACAAGCTACTGTGCCCAGGGGTGGACCAGCACCTGTCATCGTGGATCCTGGACTACCTCACAAACCAACCACAGTTTGTGAGAACCTAGGTCTGTGTGTCTGATACCATCATCTGCAGTACAAGAGCCCCCCAGGAAACAGTTCTGGCCCCCTTCCTGTCCACCCTCTATACTGCTGACTTTTCACACAACACACCACACTGCCATCTACAGAAGTTCTCTGATGACTCTGCGATCGTCAGCCCCATCTCTGATGGAGATGATGTGGAGTACAAAGGACTTATCCAGGACTTTGTAGACTGGTGCCATCGGAACTGCTTCCAGATCAGGAAACTAAGGAACTGATGGTGGACTGCCGCAGGTGAGGACAATCCCCCACACCACCAGTAAACATCGAGGGAACAGACATCGGGATGGTGACATTTTACAAGTACCTGGGTGTTCACCTGAACAATAAACTGGACTGGTCACACAACATCAACACGCTCTCCAAGAAGGGGCAGCGCAGGCTGTTCCTCCTGAGGAGACTCAGGTCTTTTGGAGTGTAAGGGGCACTCCTGAAGACCTTCTACGATTCAGTGGTGGCATCAGCCATCACATTTGGAGTGGTCTGCTGGGGCAGCGGCGTCACGGTAGCCGACAGGAAGAAACTGACCAGACTGATCAAAAAAGTTAGCTCTGTTCTGGGGTGACACCTCGACCCAGTGGAGGAGATAGGAGATAGAAAGATGGTAGCTAAGCTGTCATCTCTGCTGGAGTCCAAGTCCCACCCCATGCAGGACACGCTGAACACACTGAAGAGCTCATTTAGTGGTAGGCTGTGCCATCCTAGGTGCACGACGGAGAGGTTCCACAGGTCCTTCCTACCTACGGCTGTCAGACTTTATAACCTAACCAGAGCTGCTCATAGAGGTCGTACTGAATGTACAAAATGTAACAACCTTGCACAATGAATTGTCCCCTCCATTTTACAACTAGGACAATATCAATCATTACTGAGGGTGATAACAACACTGGTGATTCAAATATGAAACATACTGTCTGGGTACATATTCATATTCTGCAGGGTAACTTAACAAACCGTAATGATGTTTATACCATCTAGCTGCAATGCTCCTGCACTGTGTATATATCTGTGTACATATGTATATTCATTTACTGCTTTTAGCTAACCAGTTCTTATTATCTTATTAACTATTGCTCTGAGTGCTGCTATCCCTGTAGCTGCTGTAATCCTTGTCATGATCAGGCAAACGTGCCTCCCCCCTCCCTTCCTGTCTCTATTTTCCTGGCTCCGGAGCTCATCAAGCGCACCTGCGTGATTACACACCTGCTGCCTCCAGATTCACCATCGTATTTAAGGGCCAGTGTGTGAAGAGCTCTCTGCTGGATCGTTGGGTTTGTGCCACCTCACAATCATAATTCTTGCTGTGTGGTTAAGTTAATTACTTTCTCCAAATGTTGTCTTACCTTCTCCTCTCCTCCTCTCAGGTTTGCTGCCACCTCAACAGGCACGGGTATACACTAAGCTCAATCTCCGGAACGCGTATCATTTGGTACATATCCGCGAGGGGGATGAATGGATGATGGCGTTTAAAACTCATTTGGGTCATTTTGAATATCTGGTCATGCCCTTTGGTCTGACCAACGCCCCCACCATCTTCCAGCGTTTAATCAATGATGCCCACTGGGACATGGTGAACAATTTTGTTTTTGTTTACTTAGACAACATATTAATTTTTTCCTCACACACTGGAGGAACATGTGGTCCACGTCCGGAACCAGCTTTTTGTGAAAGCTGAGAAGTGTGAGTTTACCACCTGCTCCACTTCTTTCCTGGGGTTTACCGTGGGTGGGGGCACATTAAAGGCTGACCCAGAAAAGATTCAGGCGGTAGTAGATTGGCCTACCCCTCAAACCAGGAAGGAGCTCCAACACTTCCTGGGTTTTGCCAATTTCTACCGCCGGTTCATTCGTGACTATAGCAAAATCGCTCTGTCCCTGACCCAGCTTACCTCTATCAAGAGCCCATTCAAACAACAAAGCTCCGGGACCAGATGATTTTCCAATAGAATTTTATAAAGAATTTTGACCTGTGATGGTACCTACTTTCTTTAAAATGGTGAACCAAATTAAAGAAGATAATATAATCCCTCCAAATCTGAATTGGGCTAGTATAAACCTGGAAAAGAACCTACGCTTCCATCCAGCGACCGTCCCATCTCACTTATGAATGTCGATCTTAAAATAATTTGCAAAGCTCTAGCCAAAAGACTGGAAAGGATAATTCCGGTGATTATACATCCAGATCAAACAAGCTTTATTAAGGGTAGGCACTCGGCTAATAATGCACGCAGGCTATTTAATTTAATAGATTACTGCAAGATTAATAACGTAGAAACTACAATCTTGTCCCTGGATGTAGAGAAAGCCTTTGACCGTGTTAACTGGAAATTTCTTTTTATGGTGCTAAACAAGTTCGGGTTTGGTTCATCTTTCATAAACTGGATTAAAACACTATATACATAGCTGTCCATCTGCGTCTGTCTGAACAAATGATCAGACTTCCCGAAGCTTTAATCTCCAGAGAGATACTAGGCAGGGGTGTCCACTCTCTCCCTCACTTTTTACCATCTTTATTGAACCATTAACAGCAGCCATATGACAAAATGTTGATATCAGAGGTATCCAAACTGGAGAAAAAGAACACAAGATAAGTCTTTATGCTGATGATGTATTGATTTTCTTTGAAAACTCACAAAGATCTCTTCTTCAGACAGCGGCGCTCATTGATAAATTCTCATCATTATCAGAATGCTTTATTAACTGGGGTAAATCAATAGTTCTACCTATAAATTGTAATTTCTCAAATACATCCATTATTCCAATTCAATCAGGTAATATTAAAAATTTAGGCATAGATATTTCCCCCAGGATCTCAGAGTTATTGCGACTAAATCACATTCCCCTTTTAAAAACAACACAAGATGACCTAACGCGCTGTAGGAAACTACCTATATCACTAATGGGAAGAGTCACAACCATTAAAATGATGGTCCTTCCTAAAATCAACTATTTGTTCTCAGTGATTCCTACCCAACCATCAATGGCCTGGTTTAAGTCTCTAGACTCAAATACAAGTAAATTTTTATGGAAGGATAAACTATCACGGATTAGTTTAAAAATTCTTCAAAAAGTGAAAGACTGTGGAGGCTTAGATCTACCAATTTTTTTTAATAACTTTATAACCAATAGACTGCAGTTTGTTTCAAAATGGACAAAATCAACCCCACTAGGAAACCCATGGTTAGATGCTGAACAGGCTCTCTGTGGGTCACTAAATATCTCTGACTTACCTTTTATAAGTCCCTGTATTAAATGCCATGACTGTTTTAAAAGCAATTATATCAGCTCCTCTCTGACGGCTTGGTGGAAATTTTTAAAGATAACTGGGTCTTCACTTGTCCCCAGTAAACTCACGCCCATTTGGAATAATCCTGATATCTTGCAACAAAAGAGGACATTAAAATTTCCACTATGGCAAGAGAAGGGAATAAATAACTTAGAACATCTTATTCAAGGTGGAAATTTTATCCAATTTCAGGAATTAGTGTCACAGTACGACATCAGTGATTAAAAGTATTTTGAATACCAGCAGCTTAAATCCATAATAAAAGCAAGATTCACTCTTAATCAGACAGATTTAGACATACCAGTTAAGGTGGCAGAGTTTCTAAATCTTCATTCCCCTAAATTGATATTGAAAATACATGGACTATTATCAAAACTGGATGAGTCCATATCTCTTCCAATATTAAAAAGGGAGACAGACCTGTCAATCAATAAGGAGGAAAGTTTCTGGACACAAATATGTTTAAACACTTTTAAGATGACTAAAATCTCTAACTTACAACTTATACAGTATAAAGTTCTACATAGAATTCATTACACAGGACAAAGGATGTTCAAAATGGGTCTGAGTCACATAAATATCTGCTTTCACTGCACCAGCAATGTCCCGGATAGCTATATGCATGCTATGTGGTCTTGTGCACCGGTTCAAAAGTTCTGGCAGAAGACATGTGAGGACTTGTCGGCATTGCTTGGGTATAGTGTCCCGTCCTTACCAACACTTTGCATATTAGGTGATTTAAGTGAAATAAATATAGATGGAAGGATGTCACACATGGTTCTCACTGCCTTATGCATTGCAAAGAAAACTATCCTCATCAATTGGAAATCAAGAAATAACTTATGCATGACTTATTATAATAACTTACTATTAGATTATATTAGCCTGGAGAGAATGTCAGCCTCCTCAAATAATCAATTAGCAGATGGATGGAAGTGGATGTTTGGGGTTGGAGGATGTGTGTATGGGTAGGAGAACTTTGCTGGTTGGCGGGGGTTGGGCAGTCCATCTGGTGGCATGGGGGTTGGCGTTTCGGGGCCTGATTGTCCCGGCCACCCTGCTGTTGTGTTGTGGGGTGGGGCGCTTTGTCGCATTGCCCCTGGTGTCATTGGCGGCAGGTGTGTGTTGGTGCTTGGGGGTGGTTGGGGGGGGCCGTTGGCACAGGTTGGTGGCTGTGTTTCCATCGGGTTGCTCCGGGGTGGCTGTGGCTGCAAGGCAGCCTGCCGCTGTCGGTGTGCGTCTGGGGTGGGTAGTCGGTGGGCTTGCGTGGGCGCTCAGGGGTGTCACTTGGCATGTTGGGCGCCGTGTGGATCCAGCCCATTGTTCCCTATTGTGACTATTGTGGTCCATGTTTGTGTGTGTAAGATGAGTGGGAATGGGTATGGCTGCCCCGTCATGTTTGTGGTGCTGGGAGCACCAGGGCGCAATGCTGGTGGGCCCTGGGCTGCTCGCACTGGCGGCCCTTGCCCCGGGTTTGGATTTGGGGGCAGTGGGTGGCCTCATAAACCATTTTGCAAGCTGGCTTCTGGGGGGGGGGGGGGGTGGCCTCGCTTTTAGACCGCCTCCCTCCCAGTCTTATTTCCTGCCTTCCCCCTCCCCCTGACTCTGGGTGGAATATACATCTTCTTGGATACATGTAGGGCTTTGGGGTGGGAGTGTGCCTCGCTGTGTCAGCGAAGGGGATACCTTTGCTGCATGGTGGGGCTGCCCTCACCTCAATTTTAATTGCATCTTAGACACTGAGGGCTTGGGGGGATGGGGGCCCCGCTGCCCATCATGGTGGCTACCGGTGCTCCATTCACCATCCCCCCAATTTTAATTGCACTTTGGTAGTCCACACATTTACACACAATTACATCATTTAACCGACATACACCCACCATGTTTTGTGCAGGGGGGAGGGGGTGGGGGTCTTCCCCCACCCCTGTTGCCCTCCTCCTGCTGGGGGTGTGGGGGCCCGGTGGGGAGCCTGGGACCCGTCATGTTGTCAAAATCCTTGGGTGCTACTGAATGTATAGATGCAACCAAGGGAGTGAGAGCAGGACTGAATATGAGAGTAAGTGACATTGAGGGGGTGATGAATGGAGGTGGTGATGGTGGGTCGGTTTTGTGCGGCGCTTTGCATGTCGAGTGGCATCTCGGGACACCTGCGGTGTTCTGGTGTGCTCCCACTGGATGATGTCACTGCGAAGGGAGGAGGGCACATGCAGCCTGTTGGACGTGCATCCCTCGAGGACAGGTTCCGCTAACTGAGCCTGCCGGACCCTCTTCTCGATATCCCAAGAAAGGGCCCCTGAAATACAGGAGAAAGGCAGGATGGTGTCCAGGAGGGAGGCAGCAGCTGCAGGAGACAGAGTAGGAGAGGAGTCGGAGGAAAACTGGTGGGAGAGAGCATCAGGTTTGATGTTGCGGGACCTTGGGTGGTATGTGATGGAGAGGTTAAATCTAAGAAAAAAACAGGGCCCACTGAGCCTGCGTCCGGCTGATCTGAGATATTCTTAATTTTTGTCATCAGTCCAGACCATCACTGGCTTATTGGCTCCCTCCAACCAGTGTCTCCACTCCTCTAGTGTCAATTTAATGACCAGCAATTTGCGGTCTCCTACGTCGTAATTTCTCTCGGCTGGGGACAGCCACCGGGAGAAAAATGCGCACGGGCAGAGCTTCTGATCAGAGCCAGAACACTGTGAAAGCACAGCGCCCACCCCCGAATCGGACGCATCCACCTCGACCACGAACTGAGCTTGGGTGTGTCCCTGCACCAAGATAGGCGCAGTGGAAGATTTCTCTTTAAGTGATGCAAAAGCCCGCTCAGTGGCCTCGGACTACTTGAATGGGCTCTTTTTTTCCTTTTCCCCTTGTCCTGTCAGGCAGCTAGGCAAGCAGAACAGGGATCTGTCACCCTTACTGTGCCAAAGCAGATTTACTCTGCCAAGAGGGGCTTATACTCCAGTGATTTATAAATGCGAAGAAGGAGAACAAGTTGTTGGAAAGAATTTCCCCGTCACTAAGAAGTGTAAATATATATATATATATATATACTGTATATATATATATGTGTGTGTGTGTGTGTGTGTGTGTGTGTGTGTATGTATATATATATATATATATATATATATAAATATATATATGTGTGTGTGTGTGTGTGTGTGTGTGTGTGTGTGTGTATATATGTACGTATAAGTATGTATGTATAAGTATGTATGTATGTGTGTAAGATGACCACTAAGCTGACATTATTACATTTCTGTGCAACACCCACACAAACACCCCCCACCCCCTGCTACAGAGGAACACACCACACGATAACGCGTGGCCATGCGAGGCTTGTGATAACCGATTTTTCAAAAGTAATTTTTTATTTCTATTTTTATATTTTTATCTGTAAAGAATAATTTACATTTTAGCACTTACCTGTCCACAACCACATCATGAATGTCAGCGAACATGTCCGCTCATCTCCGCTCCATTCCTCATCGTCAGACAAGGTGGCGATTTCTCATCATTTACCCAACCCGGTCAGGCGACCTATGCATTTGTCCATGCTATTTAGGTTTACTTTGTGAACCATTTTTCAAAACAAGTGAGTAAACTCGTAGCTAATGCTAGCTTTACGCACAAGTCAGACTCTGTTCCTCACCCAAGTCGCTCCAGCTGGCAAAAGGATTTACACATGGCAATGTATCGGTTTATCAAGCAATATAAAAAAGGAACCGCCCCTTCATGTCTGGTACCACTTAATTCAGAAATCAATTGGCTAAACAACATGTCCATCATCATGATACTCAGCAACAATTGGCTCGTTGTATTTGTGGTTGTTGGTAGGTAGGTCGTTCTGACTAGGTTTTCAGTCATTGGTTATTGAAGCGATAAAAAACCCAAATCAAGGCTCTAATTGGTCGAATGAAATGTCAGTTAAATTTAATCCAATAGGAAACTCCTTTGCCTTCCTGTTTACAGCTATATCTGTACCAGAAGACCGGAAATACAGTTTTTTTTTTCATTGCGCACTAAGGCATCGTGCGTAGTATGCCCGCCCGCAGTATCCCTGAATCTAACAGGTTAAATCAATGAGCATTTATGTGTAAAGTAGTAATATAATGTAATCCTTAAAAAATAACATTCATAATGTCACAAGTTATAGTCATTATGTTGTTTTGATGTTTTTATAGAATTCACACTAATATGGACTCTGCCAGGGCTGCCCTGTGTCACCAGTCCTGTTCATAATGGACAGGATATCTAGCCACAGCCAAGGAACGGAAGGTGTCATGTTCAGTGATCACAGGATCTCATCTCTGCTGTTTGCAAATGATGTTGTCCTGCTAGCTTCATAGCAATGACCTACAGGTCTTGCTGGGACAGTTTGCTACTGACTGTGAAGTGGCTGGGATGAGAATCAGCACTTCCAAGTCCAAGTCCATGGTACTCAGCTGGAAAAGGGTAGATTATCCTCTCCGGGTTGGGGACAAGCTGCTACTCCAAGTGGAGGAGCTTAAGTATCTCGGGGTCTCATTCACGAGTGAGGGGAGAATGGAGTGAGAGATTGACAGATGGATTGGCACAGCATCTGCAATGATGCGGACACTTTACCGGTCTGTTGTGCTGAAGAGGTTCAGGTTCAGGTTCAGGTTACTTTATTTGTACCCGCTGGTAGATTTGTTTTGCAGTCTGGTGACATCCATATTTACAAGCCAAAATTACATTCAACATAAACACAAATACAGGCACACATGAAGCTGACTATAAACATGATACAAAATACTCAAGGCTCCATCAATCAGGATATAAAGACAAAGAGATGAGAGAAAAACCAGAGATAAGAGAGAAAGGTCATATTAAAAAGTTAAAGACTAATCAAAGAGGTTAAAAACTCAAAGGTCTAAAACCCAATAAAAGATTTAGAACCCAAATAAAATCCTACAAAAATAAGTAAATATAAAATGGATTTAATAAATAGGTACCTAAATTATTTGCAATATATTGTTACAACTTGTTCAACTCTTTGACAGCAGCAGGAACAAAGCTGTTTTTGTAGCGCTGGGTTTTACTTTTTGGGACAGCGAACCTCCGTCTTGAGGGAAGAAGCTGAAAGTTGCAGTGCAAAGGGTGGGAGTCATCATTTAAAATGGAGGTAGCAATCCTCTGTACCTGTCTGGTGTACAAGGATGTCAGGCTCAGCTGTGACTCACCAAGCAAACGACTGGACCATCTAACTACCTGATCCAAGGATTTCCTCTGTTTCAGTTTTATCTGACCAAACCAATGACACTAAAGAAAAGGATAAAACAGATTCAATAAAAGCCCGATAAAACATTGTCATTATGGTTCGGTCAATTTGGAAGCGTGCAAGTTTCCTCAAACAATGCAAATGTTGCTGACCATTTTTGCACACCCTTTCACAGTTCTCTTCAAAGTTTAAATTACTATCAATAATCGTCCCAAGATATTTGTAGGATTGTACACATTCAGTGGTCTGACCTTTTAGTACGGTGACTTTGTGCCTGGGAGTTTTCCTCCTAAAGTCAATAATCATATCTTTAGTTTTTGTCGTATTCAGCTGCAGGTAGGAATCCTCACACCAGTGAACAAAATCATCAACTACTGGGCTGTGGCCACTCTCACCATCCTGGAGGAGACTGACAATAACTGAATCATCAGCATACTTTATAATGTGTCTGTTGTCATGTCTGCTCCGACACATGTTTGTGTACAGGATGAAGAGTAGTGGTGACAACACACACCCCTGAGGAGAGCCAGTAGAAGAGCACTTTAGGTCAGACAATGTACCATTGACCCTTACTCTCTGTGTCCTGTTGGTTAAGAAATCCAGAATCCAACCCACCAGATTATTGCTCAAATCAAATTATTGCAGGAGCCTTTCAACTAAAATATGAGGTTGGATTGTATTAAAGGCAGAGGAAAAGTCCACAAATAAAAGCCTGGCGTGTGTCCCATTAAAATCCAGATGTTTAAAAAGCATGTTAAACAGAGTGACAGTGGTGTCCTCCACTCCTTTGTGAGGCCTATATGCAAACTGCAAAGGATCCAATGCATGTTCAGTCTGCTTTAGGACCTCACATCTGACCAGTTTTTCAAAAATTTTCATTAAAATTGAAGTCAAAGCAACTGGTCTAAAGTCGTTTACCATTTTAGGAGAGCTGGATTTTGGAACGGGAACAACCACGGCATCTTTCCAGATCTTGGGCACATGTGTCTGTAGGGACTTATTGAAAATGTAATGAAATACAGGGCTCAGTTCATGTGCACAGGACTTTACTAAGTGCCCACATATATTATCAGGGCCCTGACTTTTCTTCACTTTTACAGCGCACAACTCCCTTTTAATATCCTGCACCTCAATATTAATCCCTTGCACTCCGGTCAATTTCCCTAAAAACGCCAAAAAATAACGTGCCCAACGTAAATCAAAAGCTGTTCTTCAACCCTTTTCAGCATCTTCATGGGGTTGGTCTCATTTAAAAGAAAACACTTTCAATTTTTTGGCAAAACAGTCATAATCTCTCTAAGTGCTCCGGCCACTGAGTAACAGTCATCTAAACATAGTGAACTTGAAGAAAATAAATTTCGCCTGGGTGTTTTTTTGGATACAAATGCTTGCAAATAACACACAGCTTCAGATCCGGGCTGGAAAATGCAACAGAAATGTAGAACCAAGTGTTATCAAGCTGAGGTCAAAATTTTGTAACAATACCACACAAAATGAATATACTGTATTACACAGCTTTGTTCTCAGGTTGTTCCCAGGCGTTTTTGAACTGTGCCAAATTGTGCCAAATGGCAAAACTTCTGTAACTTTTGAATGATTCAATATAGAAGCTTCATCTTGGGCTCTAATGAAAGGTGACACTCAGGGCTGTGTGTGTGTGAGGGGGGGGGTTGTTTATTCATTCATGAATGAATGAATGAACAAACAAGCCCCACACACACAGAAGCATGCCACGTAAAAAATGTGTGGCTTTTTTTTTACAAGAAAAAATAACCTACAGTGCACTAAAAATTATTCTAAAATATTTGTAATGTAGAAGATAACAACTCCCACCCCCATCCCACCCCCCCGCTACAGAGGATGGACATTGGTCATCGCTACATGAGGAATAGTCATGTGGCGATGTGGCGACCGCGGCTCACAGTCACCGCGGTCACCGCGCCCCCCCCCCCTCGCTACAGAAGAGGGGGGGGTGTTCACAGTCCGGACGTGGCGCACGGACTTCGGACCTCGTGCGCCGCACAGTTGTAATTTACCGATCGGTCAAAAGTCATTTTTGATTACAATTTTCAGGGATAAAGAATAATTTAGCTTATAACACTTACCTGTTCACAGCAGCAGCGTAGCTGGTGAACTTCTCTTCCTGTTACGGACTCGTGGTTCTGGTCTCGCGACCCGGTCAAAACATAATTCCATTATTGCGGTTTTGCGCTTCCATGATTGCGGTTTTGGCGAACAATTTTTCAAAACAAATAACAGTAGTAATTAAAAAAGACTGGCGAACGCGTGTGTGTCACCCAGCCTTCGTCATCGGCCTCCGTTGGTCTATGATGACCATGGAAGAGCATCCTAAACGTCTATCTGCTGGAATTAAAAAAAAAAAAAGGCACCGCCTGTGGCTGAACAGGCCGATGCGCGAATGGCAGTCCCTGTCACACAGGTCGCACTTGTGGGTGGTCTCCGTGCTGCTGGGTCTGTAGCGATTCTTCCTGCGGGTCCTTTTTTCATCTGCTGCAGCAGTCTCTCTTCACCCAGCCTTACACAAAACAACTTTCGAATTTCTGTGCTTCAATTGGCTCGCTGCATTCGCAGCGTTGGTAGGCGGGTCCTTCTTGCTAGGTTTTCAGTCATTGGTTCTTCAAGGTTTCAGAAACCCAATTCAAGGCTCTTATTAGTCGAATGAGAGGTCAATCATATCTAATCTGTTCGCGGCTGTGTCTGTAGTGGAAGAACGGAAATGCAGCTTTTTTTTTCAGTGCGCTCTTGGACGCAGCGCCCTCGTGCGCCCTCGTGCACCCTCATGCGCTCTAGGACACAGAGACGTGCCCGTCCGCGGTACACCGGAGTGCAAGAGGTTAAAGTGCCGATTGTCATTTGAGTTTCTGTTTCAAATCTTGGGTTTCTGTGCTAAAATCAAAGGAGTCAAAACGACCATAAAAACAATTAAGAGCATTAGCCAGCTCTGTGTCTGAATTAAAACCATCTAAAAACACACGATTACTGCGCTCTGTGCTCTGAAGGCCTGCAATAGTTTTCATACTGGCCCAGGCTGAACCAAGTTTCTTTGTTGCCATCTTACTTTCCAATTCTGATTTATAATTCTGTTTTGCTCTTAAAATTTTGGACTTCAGCTCTTTTGTGGCAACCTGTAGCTCAGAAACAGACCCCTGTTTAAAGGCAAGTGCTTTCCGCTGTAAGCAGGATTTAACTGATTTTGTAACCCATGGCTTGTTGTTGGGATATATTTTGACACGTTTATGTGGAACGATCATATTTTTACAGAAAGCCATGTATGAGCATGTGACGTCCACCAAAGAGTCCAAATCATCCCCGCAGGACAGTGTGAAAACCTTCCAGTCCGTACAGTTAAAGCATTCCTGGAGGCAGTGCACTGAATCCTCTGTCCACACATCTACTGTATGTCTCTGGTCTTCACCTTGCCTCTTCTGAGAGCAGTTTTATATGTGGGCAGTAAATGTACACAGTTGTGATCTGAGGATCCTAAAGGAGGAAGGGGGAGTGATTTATAGGCCCTCTCAATGGATCCATAGCACAGGTCCAATGTCTTTTTTTGCCTGGTTGGGCAGGAGACATACTGATAAAAGTTTCTAAGTGTCTTCTTTAAAGAAACATGGTTAAAATCCCCAAGAATAAAGTTTGGCGCCTCTGGGGATATTGACTGCAGCCACTGGACCACATCAAAGATGGTGCTGGAGGCGGAGTCAGTGTCCGCCCTCGGGTGAATGTACACAGTCGTGATGAAAAGTTAGGGGAACTTGTGAGGCAGATAAAAGGGGCATAGTAATACGGACAGAAGCTCCACATCGGGTGTACAGATGCGCTCTCTGACCGTGACAGATGTGCAGTACTGTTTATTAATATATAAACATACGCCGCCCCCCTGACGTTTCCCCGTTGCCTCTTCCTGCCGACCCGAGCGAAGTGGGGGTCCAAAGCCATCAATCCACAGGTCCGCGTCCTGGTCATGCACAGTAAGCCACTTCTCCGTGTAAGCCATGACACAGCAGTTCTTGAAGTCCTTCTGGTAGCGTACATTCCCTTGAATTTCATCTACTTTATTCCTCAGAGATTGTACGTTCACCAAAATCATGGAAGGGAGAGGAATGCTATTAAACCGACATATCCTCAGGTGTAATTTTACGCCTCCACGCCTTCCGCGTTTCCTCCTCTTGTCTCTCTTTTCATCGCTGTGTCCATGAACTGTTATGACCCGAGCGCCGGGCTAAAGTTATGTCTCGCTGCTGGCCTTGACAGCTGCGGGCTGTATTCTGGCCTCACCGGGCTCTTATTGTGAAAGTGCTCGGTGGGGTTTCCGCCTGTCAACGGTCGGCCAGCTGAGTGTCATCACCATCGTTAGTGTTTCGCCATTTAAGCCCAGCACTGGCGACGGTATGACGCAGCAGTGTCAGTCGTTATACGTCTGAGCTACGGATGACTTGGACTATCATCTACCTTGTCTGCTTGTGGTTGACCGTCAGTGAGCTATTAGCCTTACCCCTACCGGTGAAAGTAGACCTTTGTGTGTCTTTGCTTCAGCAGCCTGTGTAGCCAATTACTTAAGCAACCTTTGCCTGTGTATGACCGTCTCCTCGTAAGGACCCGTAAGAGAGCTGTCTAGCCTTACGCCTCTGGATGTGTATGGACTTATGTCATTGCCCCTGCATCTTGTGTTGTTCACTTCTCACTGTAATAAACTCACTAAAAACTCACTGATGACTCTGTGCGTCTTATGCTGGCTCGTGAGGGCCAGCGCATGACAGTACACTGCTGCCAAAACAGCGTTACGGTGATGCCAACCCGAGATGCTATTCACCAGTGGGTTTGAGTTTTTGGACATTTGCTTTTTCCCTGTCTGGGTACCGTGTATGTGAAGAATGCCGTCGCGGAGGAACCGCGTGTGGAGTCCGAGCTACGAGCTGACTGATGTGCTGGAAGTGGTGGATGAGCTGCTCATCTCCGCTTCTCTGCTAGATTATGACCACGACATACACTGGTACCTGGACGCCGCCAAGGATATACTTTGTCATCTCTCTCCCCGCTACGCTGACCACCCGGAAGTCGACGCGAGGAGGGAGGACATCGCTGCGCAACGCGAGATCTACCTGATGATGGAGGAGGAACACGGCATGAAGCAGGAGAAGAGGCACTCCTGCTCTTTGCTCATGGATCCCGATCCTGTCCTCGATCCGTTCCGGGAGTTCGCACCATCTGGGGGCCGGCAAAGGCATCGGCGCCGCGGCCGGGTGCATCCTCGGCAAGCTCCTGCTCCGGATCCAGCTCCGGGCCGCCGGGATGACCCCCTCAACCAGCCGGCTGCTGTGAGTGAGCTGAGTCCTGTGCCGGTGGGCTCCGTCCATGGGTCCGTTTCTACCACCCAGCGAGCGAGGGAAGGAGCAATGTCCGCTACAGCTGATACCATCCTCCCCCCGGGAGACAGGCAAGTTCAAGTTCACTTACCTATCGATCATTGTGATCTGTCTTGTCTGACTCCTGGGGGTGAAGCTCGGGGTTCGCAGCTCCCTGAGTTTCTTTCCCCAGCTGTAGCCATTTATATTAAACCTGCTGCCTCTGTGTCTCCTCCTGCTGAGCGGTCCACGGCGTCAGTCCCACGCCATCGAACGAGGGGGAGGCCTGCAGCTCTGGGAAATATCCCGGCCCTGCAGCCTAGCATTGGACAGAGAAGAACGGACTGCAGTGAGGAGCCAGAGCCGACGAGAGAGCGTCCCCAGGGTTCCTCAGGGATGCAGCCCGAGTCAGCAGGTCCAGGGTCCTCTGCCCCCACGCCATACGGGTTATTGGCGTGGACCCCAGCGCGTGAGGATCCAGCTGCAGAGACCATCAGGCCGGCTGTGGAACTCGACGCAGCCGAGTGGGAGCCCGACGATGAGCTGCTGCTTGAACCTGGATCGGCGAAGTCCTGGACGGCTCCAGAGCTCGAGTGTAGGCAAGTGCTCTTTCTTGTTTTCCTGTATGGTGTGTTAGAGCATTTTTGCTTGCCTCATGGGGAGGCGAGTGAGGGGCAGCCGTCCGCTGCACCCGAGCTCGTCTCGCTCGGCTCTGGCGCTGCCGGTGGAACTGATCCCGGTCCCCTCTTGTTTTCTGAGCACCTCCACAGCATTACTGGTCCGGAGCCAGTCAAGATCACGGGACTGGGGGTTCCAGGTTCGGAGATGGAGGTCGTCGCCAGAGCAGTCCTGACCCAGTCGGGGTCCGACGTGTGGGCTGAGATGACCCAGTCGGGGTCCGACGTGTGGGCCGAGGTGACTCAGTCGGGGTCCAACGCGTGGACCGAGGTGACCCAGTCGGGGTCCGACGCGTGGGCCGAGGTGACCCAGTTGGGGTCCGACGCATGGGCTAAGGTGACCCAGTCGGGGTCCAACATGGGTGCAGCGGTGACCCAATCGGGGCCCGTCCTGACCCAGTCGGGATCCGACGCATGGGCTGAGGTGACCCAGTCGGGATCCAACATGGGTGCAGCGGTGACCCAATCGGGGTCCGTCCTGACCCAGTCGGGGTCCGACGCATGGGCTGTGGTGACCCAGTCGGGGTCCAACGTGGGTGCAGCGATTACCCAATCGGGGTCCGACGAGGTTCAGTCGGGGTCCGACTCAGGTGTGGCTGTAACCCAATCGGGGTCCGACGAGATCCAGTGGGGGTCCAGCACAGGTGCAGCTGCGACCCAATCAGGATTCGAGGGGGTCCAAGTTTTTGGTTGTCCCCCTCTCAGGAGCCACCAGCTGGGGGCCGTGAGAGGTTCTTGTTTGACGGTCTGGCGCTCCCCTGTTTTGTCGTGTTCAGGTGAGCGGCTGCATGCAATCCCTCCACGGTCCTTTTGGTTGCGGGATGCGGGTCGGCCACCTGAGGAACTGCTTGGTGAGTTCGGCGTCTTGGGTTGGCCACCCAATAAACTGTGTGTGTTACGGGGTGACCTGGTTCGGCCACCAGAGGACTTGTTTCTGGGGGCCTGGGACTGGGGCAGGCCACCTGATTATCATGTTCTGTAGGATTATCTGTGGGCCCATACGGGGCCTGGTCATGTGAAGTACGTCTAGAGATTTTTGTTGTTTCTCGAAGTCATAGTCTTAGTCAAGTCTGAGCAATTTTTAGATTGCCTCTTGTTTCTTTGTAAGTCAAAGTCATAGTCTTAGTCAAGTCTGAGCAATTTTTAGATTGCCTCTTGTTTTTTTTTTTCTTGTAAGCCGAAGTCACAGTCTTAGTCAAGTCTAGGCAATTTTAGATTGCCTCTTGTTTTTTTTTTTGTAAGCCACAGTCTTAGTCACGGTCAAGTCAGAGCAATTTTTGGATTGCCTTATGTTCCTTTTTTTTTTTTTTTTGGAAAGCCATAGTCATAGTCATAGCCTAGGCAAAGCAATTTTAGATTGCTCCCTGTGTGTTGATGTGTATTTCTTGTTTTGTTCGTGTTTTGATTGCCTCATAGTTCTTTTTATTTTGAAGGTCATAGTCAAGTCAGAGTATTTTTCAGTTTGTGTTTTGTAATCCATAGTTTGGTCTTGTTTTGCTAATTGTTCTTTCCTCCCCTCTTTTTTTTTTGAGGGGCTATGGTCAAGTCTTGTCTTTGTTTTTGTTCTCCCCTCTTTCCTTGAGGGGCTATTGTATGGGGATTTTGTTCATTGTTTCCAGGTATTTACATGTGTTTTTTGGTTTTGTGTGTTTTTGTTTTTTTATGGTCATCGTGTTTAGCACGTATTTCTTTTCTTCCGTAGTTACAGTCATGTATGCCTTTTTTTTTTTTTCCAGAGTCATGTTTCCTTTGTTTCCATAGGTATCGTATGTTTTTTTGGTCTGGTCATGGTCTTGTTCAGGGGTTGGTTTCTCTCCCTCCACACCTGTCCTCCCACCTCCCACCCTGGGGCGGGGGGGCAGGGTGGTTCCTTGGGGCGTTCAGAGTCCGCCCGTGGAGGGAGGGTACTGTTATGACCCGAGCGCCGGTTCTGATCGCGCTCGGGCTAAAGTTATGTCTCGCTGCCGGCCTTGACAGCTGCGGGCTGTATTCTGGCCTCACCGGGCTCTTATTGTGAAAGTGCTCGGTGGGGTTTCCGCCTGTCAACGGTCGGCCAGCTGAGTGTCATCACCGTCGTTAGTGTTTCGCCATTTAAGCCCAGCACTGGCGACGGTATGACGCAGCAGTGTCAGTCGTTATACGTCTGAGCTACGGATGACTTGGACTATCATCTACCTTGTCTGCTTGTGGTTGACCGTCACTTCTCCGGCACCAGTAAGTGAGCTATTAGCCTTACCCCTCCCGGTGAAAGTAGACCTTTGTGTGTCTTTGCTTCAGCAGCCTGTGTAGCCAGTTACTTAAGCAACCTTTGCCTGTGTATGACCGTCTCCTCGTAAGGACCCGTAAGAGAGCTGTCTAGCCTTACGTCTCTGGATGTGTATGGACTTATGTGTCATTGCCCCTGCATCTTGTGTTGTTCACTTCTCACCGTAATAAACTCACTAAAAACTCACTGGTGACTCTGTGCGTCTTATGCTGGCTCGTGAGGGCCAGCGCATGACATGAACGTCTCTTAAAATAAAGTCCGGCAGTTGCGGCATAGACTCAATCACAGATGCTGCATTATCCATGTTTAAATGCAGTAACATGTCCCTGGAATATTGTATTCTCCCTGGCATGATCACGATTGCGCTTACCTCAGAGACACAGAGCCGGTGGGAAAGAAGCAGCTGTGCAAAAATGGGGAAGTAATCCATATTGATGAAACCAGGGAGCTCTTCGTTATACAGTCCACAAACATACCAGGACAAAAACGACACAGAGAATTTCGTTAAAACACATTAAAGTGCGTAAAAACAGACACACAAACGACAGACTTTTTTCACCAGCTGCCAGTTGCTGCGTGCACATGCGCCCAACATGGGAGCTGAGCTTTAAAGAAAACCTGTCGATTTACTGTTGAATCAACATTCCTACCCTCACCTATGATCATGAGCTTTGGGTAATGACCTTTCTCTGTAGGATTGCTGGACCCACCCTTAGAGACAAGGTGAGGAGCTCAGTCATCCAGGAGAGGCTCAGAGTTGAACCACACTGCTCCTCCACATTGAAAGGAGACAATTGAGGTGGTTTGGACGTCTGATCAGGATGCCTCCTGGACACCTCCCACTTGAGGTGTTTCAGGCATGTCCCACTGGCAAGAGACCTCAGAGCAGAACCAGGACACGATGGAGAAATTATGTCTCTTTGGAGCTAACGGCGACCTTCGGCGGTTCAAAAATTCTCAAAACTGGACCTCCACCAAGGCTACTTGCAGTTACCACTCCACCCTGACAGCCACAACCTGACAGCTTTCGTTACACAAATGGGGGTTTTCAGACACACACACACACATGCCCTTTGGCCTTAGCTCTGCCCCGAGCTGCTTTCAGAAAATTATGGCCACCATCCTCAACGGTCTCAAGGAAGTAGTTCTGTAACTAGACCACATTGTGGTGCATGGCACAACACTGACCACCCACGATGCCCTCCTCGAGAAGGTCATGGAGGTACTGACAAGCCATGGTATCACACTCAACGAAAAGAAATGCATCTTTGCAGCAGAAACTATTGAGTTTGTGGGGTTTAGGCTGACCGCTAAGGGCCTGAGCCCCTACCTGTGCAGCTACCCGTGCCTACAACCCCCACACAAATCTCGTCTTTTCTGGGCATGGCAAACTTTTACGGATGATTCATCCCTCACTACTTTGAAACCATAGAACCACTGCGCACCCTCATGAAACAGGACATGCCGTGGGAGTGGACCCCAGCCTGTTGAGCTGCCATCGCATGGCTTTAGACACAGCTCACCTCCCCACCTGTGCTGGCTCACTTTGACCTACAAAGCTCTACCCTTGTGACGTGCAACATGTCCGGCTCTGTAGTAAGAGCCATCCTGTCACAGCTTCAAAGTGGAACTGAACACCCAGTGGTGTTCACATCGAGGACATTCAAACCTGCAGAACAGAAGTATTCAGTGGGGTAGAGGGAGGCGGTGGCATGTGTCTGGGCATGCGAACGTTGGCACATGTAACTATATGGATGACACTTCACAAATGGATTACAGGACCCTCACAGCACTGCTGGAAACGTTGGGGTTGGGACACAGACCCCTGCACATCTACAGGTGGACTGAAAGACTGCAAGCATATAACTTCAGCACTGAATTCATGCCGGGCAAAGAGAATGAAGTGGTGGACCTTTTGTCCCGAGCCACACCTAAAACCAACCTGAATGGTGATTGAGACCCCCTGGAGACTGAGTTGATCAACATGTTACATGCACCTCTTCAGAACACAGTCTCTCTCCAGGAGGCATCAAACACATAAAGACTGCATTTTACCATCCACAAGTAAACGGGTGTATGGAAAGATTCAACAAAGCCCTAAAAAAACGGGCTCAGAGCACACCTGGCAGATGGACTCCAATTCTCGGCCACACTACAGAGTACCCTGCTGCACTATACAGCACAACCTCATGCCACGACGGGCTGCTCGCCGGCAGTGTTCATTGAGGGGGAGGGTGGATGAGCAGTAACGACAGATGAAACTGAGGTTTGACAAGAAACGCCGGGTGAGGCAGCCCGAACTCGCAGTGCTGGACTGGGTCAGGATCAGGCACCCCACCCGCGCCCACAAGCTGCAGTCATTTTGAACAGTGCCATTGCAGATCACAGTACAGCTGGGCCCAGCCATGTTCCGTCTCTCTGATGGGTCACGGTGGCACACCAGACACCTCCGAAAATCTTCACCAGCTCCAACCCTGGATCAGAGGACGGCCACGGACATGATGGATCTAGGTTGGGACTTTGCCGACACGGGATCCGCGACCCCCCCAGGAGCGTTCGCCGGAGCCGGCAGTGGTGGTGCAGCCCGAGCGACCAGAGTCTGGCAGAGACCCCGACATCTGAAGGTCTTTAGAGTGGACCTTTGATTAGTTAGGACATGATCGGTCAAAAAAACAAAAGTGGTAGAATAACCCACTCCATCACACGGGTACCCTGACAGTCTACCCAGGTACCCAGATAGGCAAATTATATTTATGGTTTCTGGGTTTTTCAAGGGGAGGAAGGGGGTAAAAGTAGTGTGTAGATTGTGGGGAGGGGGGAAGGGTTGGAAATTGGGCTCGCCGTAGCCAGCGTCATGATGTAGGGGATGGATGACGCTGGGCGGCAGCGCCATTTTCTATATAGTTAAGTGTAAATAAGAAAAGGTTGTTGTTCGGTGCAAGATGGCTCACAGCTCGCTTATTTCAGACATAACAAGCAGGTACTGCTGTTCCAAAGAAAACAATAAGTAATGCATTCAAACGGCATTGAATCTATGCCCACTCACCTTACAAGACTCCATTTCTGAAGAAAAAGCATGCTGAAGCATGTTTAAAGTTTACTGCACAACATTTGGGCAAGCCAGTAAAATACTGGGAGAATATAATCTTGTCAGATGAGACCAAAATTGAACTTTTTGGATGCCACAACACACAGTATGTTTGGAGGAGAAATGGCACTGCACAAAAGCTCAAAAACACCACACCAACAGTGAAGTTTGGAGGTGGGAGCATCATGGTGTGGGAGTGTTTTTCAGCACATGGTACAGGTAGACTTCATATAATTGAAGGAAAGATAAATGGACAAATGTACAGAGACATCCTTGATAAGAATCTGTTGCCATCTACCAAGATGCTGAAGATAAAACGAGGGTGGACATTTCAGCAAATGATCCCAAACACACAGCCAAGGAAACTCAACTGGCTCCAGAGAAGGACAATAAAGCTGCTACAATGGCCCGGTCAGTCACCTGACCTGAATCAAATTGATAATCTATGGAACGAACTGAAGATCAGAGTTCATAGAAGACATCCACGGAACTTTTAAGATTTGAAGACAGTTTGTGTGGAAGAATGGGCTAAAATCACTCCCGAGCAATGCCTGTGCCTAGTTTCTCCAAAAAGGAGGTGTCTGGAAACTGCTATTATCAACAAAGGCTTTTCTACTAAATATTAAATGCATTTCATCAAGCGTGTTCAATACATATTCCTTGTGTCATTCCACTTTATTAAATATAACTTGTTTTGTGAACACAGTTGCCTTGATTTCTTTGTATGTATGGATTACTTACTACATCAGAAATATGTTTAATGAGAAAAATGTTGATGTTTTCAATACTTATTTTCCCCGCTGTACCACAAAGGAACAAAATAGCTTTTAATAAATCTCTAGAAACTTAGTTAAGCACATGTGTCAGCTGTTGGCCATTTTCTCCAGTACATCTGGAGTTTTTTTTTTTTTTAAACTGCTCCCTAACAATAGTTCTATACAACAGATGCACTGCAACAACAGAACATCATGCAACTCCGTATAGTTATATAACAGTTGCACTGCAACAATAGCATTGACAATTTTCACTCCAAGAATAGCACTAACATAATGTAATTGCTTACCTTTAATCAGCTGTATTGAAGTCTCTGGTGGCATGTTGAAATTGTGGACTTTCACTTTGTACAGCGTATTACCGTTGTATGCATGTGCGCATGTGCAGTAAGCTGGGGTATGCTGTTCTGATAGGTTTTCCAAAATGTCAGAAGATCGACCTGAATTTTTGTCCAAGTCCACTCCTAGATGCACACATGCTGTACCAGTGATGTGCAGTCAGGGGAGGCAGGGGAGGCAGAGTTGCACCTGTCACCATGAAAAATAAAAAAGGAATAATTGATAAATATTATTATTTGACCTCTGATCTGTCTTGTACTTCTAAATGTAATTTCTGACTGATTCTTATGGGGATTCTGTGTATTTCCTCTTCAAATTCAAGGGAGGGGGCGAAGTGCAGCAGCAAATGAAACCTTCAAATGGACCCTGAACTACACACCTGGGCCCCTGCAGCTGCTTTGCATCAATCCATTACCAAGCAGCCTATTAAAAGATCCTGCATCCAGCATTCTTTGCCATTTGGCCACTGGGCTTTAGAGTGTGTGGACTGCTTTGGTGTAGTTTTTTGACCGGTGCATTAGGCCTCAGTATTTGCCAGCCTATTTAGTGCCTATGCACCTTGAAGTGTTTTTTGTAAAAGGAGCGACTGAAGGGGTTCTCTGCCTTTTCTTTTTGATTCACTTTTTCTCCTGTTTTGTGGCAAGCCAGGCAGGTAAAGTTTTTGTATTTTATTTCACTAGGGTAGTTTTCTTGTCCTTTCTAGAAAGAGTGGGGGCTTTTAGATAAGATAAGCCTTTATTAGTCCCACAATGGGGAAATTCCAGGATTGCAACAGCACAGGGATAGCAACACTCAGAGCAATAATTAAGAAGATACGAAAAATATAAATAAGAGCAGTGGATATACATACAGACACATAAATATATAAATATATATACAAAGTGCGGAGCATTGTAGCAAGATGGAATAAACAGCATAACCGTCTACTTAGTTATCCTACATAGTATGAATATGTACCCATACATATTGTCACCCTCCGTAGTGACTGATATTGTCCTAGTTGTATACTGGAGGGGACCATTTGTGTAAGTCTGTTCCGTCTTTTGCATTCAATACTACTAGGTCGTCACGTTTTTTTGCTATCTCTGCGAGCAGCCCTGTTTAGGTTATACAGTCTGACAGCCGTAGGTAGGAAGGACCTGCGAAACCTCTCGGTTGTGCACCTAGGATGATGTAGTCTACTGCTAAATGATCTCCTCAGTGCGTTCAATATGTCCTGCATAGGATGGGACTTGGACTCCAGCAGAGATGACAGTTTAGCCACAATCCTTCTCTCTCCTATCTCCTCCACTGGGTCAAGATGTTGCCCCAGGACAGATCTAGCTTTCTTGATCAGTTTGTTTAGTCTCTTCCTATCGGCTGCTGTAAAGCCACTGCCCCAGCAGACCACTCCAAAAGTGATGGCTGATGCCACCACCGTGTTGTAGAATGTCTTCAGCAGCGCTCCTTGTACACCAAAAGACCTGAGCCTCCTCAGTAGGAACAGCCTGCGCTGTCCCTTCTTGTAGAGTGCGTCGGTATTGTGTGACCAGTCTAGTTTATTGTTCAGATGAACACCAAGGTACTTGTGGGATGTCACCATCTCAATGTCTGTTCCCTGTATGTTTACTGGTGCTGTGAGGGGTTGTCCTTGCCTGCAGCAGTCCACCACCAGCTCCTTAGTTTTCCTCGCGTTGATCTGGAGGCAGTTCCGATGGCACCAGTCCACGAAGTCCTGGATAAGTCCTCTGTACTCAGCTTCATCTCCGTTGGAGATGAGGCCGACGATCGCAGAGTCGTCAGAGAACTTCTGTAGAAGGCAGTGTGTTGTGTTGTGTGAGAAGTCCACAGTATAAAGGGTGAACAGGAAGGGAGCCAAAACTGTTCCCTGGGGGGCCCCCGTGCTACCGATGATCGTGTCAGACACACAATCTTGTTTTGTTTTGTTATTTTGGCCTGGGAGAACCCTGAAGCTGTTGTCGCCTCCTCCTTATTCTGAGTTCTCTTCTGTTAGTTTTGGTTCTCACTTGTAAATAAATCAGCACTTATTTTGATACCCAGCAGTCCGTTAGTGCTTATTTTGTGAGTTGGTTCTCTTGTGTGCTGCAGCCAGTTGTTGTGTTATGTCCTTTTACCTCCCCTGGCAATCTTGGTTAATTAAGGTAGTAACAGTGCGCTTTGAAAACAATGACATAAGATGGTGTCTGTGTTAGTCTTTTCATATATATATTTTCACAACCTTATACCTTAACAGTTACTAAACAACAGCTTACACCATTATTTAATAATAATAATAATTTCACTGTGATTCCACAGCAAATCATCAGTGCCGGCGAGCCGGTTGCTGAAACCAACCTGGCCCGGGACCCAGGGCTGCTTGCTCTCATGGTCAGCTCATCCACAGTCCTCAGGGGCCCTGCAATGCCACTCCCCTCTTGTGGGCAGCATAGGGAAGTCTTCTCATGACGGGGTGTCCCCCAGCTGGCTGTGGGAGCCCGGAGGCTTGCAGAATGGGACACTGCCCATTGAGATAGCTTGGCTCAGTAAGTTTCGCTCGGCCAGCACTCTCGGGTCACGGGCGAGACTGGTTTCAGCAATAGAGAGGCCGCACAACTGCTATAAGAGGGAGGGTGGAGTTGAATAGGTGAAGGATGTTTCTTAAAGTGATAGGCTTTAAATCTGTCACACTCTGGGCATGATCATAGGATCATGCCCACGCTTTGTTTTCCCCCCTCATTCTCCCTGTGATTAATTATGATTTGCATTAAGTGTCTCCTGAGGTTCCCCTGGTCAGCTGTGTCATCCCCCATTTGGTCCTGGGTCTGTGTGTATATCTGTTTACCTATTGCTCCAGCTCATGTTTTCCATACCCCTAGCCACTGCCCTCTCTGTATTACTCCTGTATTGTTGTCCTGTATGTTCATTGTCATGTTTTGTGTGCATCCCCTCTGTGATTGTCCAGCCCCACCCATCCTGTGCTGTCTCCATTACCCTTGATTGTTCCCACCTGTTCTTCATTGTCTTGATTACCCCCTGTCTATATGTGTGCATCTCAGTCTGTCGTGTGTGGTGTCCATCAACCATGTTGGCATTTCACACACGCTCCTGTCAAGTCTGTTTTGTAGCCTTGTGTGTTCCTGTTCTGGCAAGCCTTAGTTTTGTTTCCGTTCCAGCCCATAAGCTGTTTTTATTTCTATTTTCTTTGAGAATAAATAATGGTTTACCAGACTCGCCTGCCGCTTGGGTCTTCCTCTCATTCCTTGCCCCAGAGGGATAATCGTAACAAAACTGGAGTGTTTCAAGAAAGCCACAAAAAATGCAAAAGAAATTTGCTTCAGTAATTAAATAACTAAAGTAAATGTGAACAAAATATGTCACAAGCATTTCCTCAAGACATGTGTGAGCTGTTAAATTGTGGAAAAAGTACAGTGGCCCCTTTAAATTTGATCAAATACTACAGTTCTACAAAGCCAGGATATTCATCTGTTACTAGTATGTAGTCGCCTCTCGGGTTCTACATATCAAATAGACACAGTGTCTATGAGGACAATGGCATAACATTTCCAACATGACTGGTTCCCTGGGCCTCACAAAGAGCCATTCTGCCATTACTGAGGTAAACAACGGAATTGGCCCAGCACCACTTAACTGCACCCTATCAGGGAGTAATAACTGTATGTCTGTATATAATAACTGTATGTAATATAATAACTGTATTATATACAATATAATAATAACTGTATGTCTGTCCTACTGTAGCTCAGGAACAATAGACCAACAATAAATATCAGATCTTGAACATGTTTTTGCTTTGATAACAGTAGTGGGGTAAGGGATAGTGACATGCGAGAATACAGTGACAATATCTAACCCATTTCACAACACTGAATCCTTCTGAGGCTAGACCACAGTACAGCCCTTGTTACCAATTGGGGCACTGTTTCTGGACTACTCTGTTTGACCATTTGATAGCAGCTGTCAAACAGTGCATGTTATTAAAAAAACACGAATAATTAAAAAGTTGTATATTTGGACATATTGAATGTTTGCATTATGGAAAGAAAGTCTGCAATGCATTTAAGGGAATATTGAAATATTCAAAATGAATATGTGTGGGTTTTTAAAAGCATTTTCTATTCAATTTAATCATGTTCTGATTTGTCATAACCAGCGTATTCACATGTCCACAGAATGTCCATATTCATTTATAACAGTACTCACGTCCACACTGTCAATTGGAAGATGATTACTTCCGTTCCGCATTAGGCAGCACCACGGGGGTCAGAATTGTGTGTCTAATGCTCACTCTGCCAAAGGCATTCAGCACATGCCATCTCCTAGTGAAAATGTATTCCTACATGCTTATGTTTTAGGTGCAATGAAAACATGAACAATGGTGTAAAGACATGCTGGCACTTTCTGTTGCACTTATGGGATTTAATACAAAGAAGCTCACGTTTTTTGTGTTAACCCTCTTTGGAGAATAGCTATTGGTACATTTGTATGTAACGAGTTGTTCTGTGCTTGATGCTGCTCATGGCACAAATCCATTGATTTAATTTCCTTTCTGTCCACAAGGGTATTGTTATCACCCTTAAGCTAGCCTAAAATGAAATAATTATTTTGTCATTCATATGGTGCCAAGCGTTATAAATTTATTACTTTTAAGTTTCTCTTCAATGTTGTCCATTCACCCATAACAAATGTCATGCAGCTCAAATTTGCATAGCCTTAAAACCTCTGATTTTTATTTTGGTTTACCAAATTCTATTTTCATATTGAATCCTAATGTATTTATTTATTTTTGCTAGAGGGGTGCTGAAAAAATGGTTTTGTCAGACAGACTGGCTCACATTGGCCAGATTTATGACTGCCAAGTAGGGTTGGACTTACAAAATTTCATGGCAGGAATTTGACTCGATTCCAGGCTGCCCTCTTGATGCAAACCAGAAACTACCTCCATTTTTGTAGGCCAACATTTATAACATATCAAACTAGTTATAAATGTAGTTACAATCTTCATCTAAGAAGAAAATTATTCAGAGTGAGTTAAGCAGGGACGAATGGCTGTTTTGGCTATTAGTTATTTTGAAATGATCAACTGACTAATCTGATTATAAATCTGATACTGTTGCTGCCTTGTTCACTTTTTCAGAAAAAGAAGAGCAAGCAATATTTTCAATTCAGTTGATTGCTGTTTTACATTAAACAAATGGCAAATTATATGTTATAGAGAAAAATATTGTACATAATGCAACTTGCATTATCGTGCATGCTGGGGGAAACAGCCCTGGTGTGCATGACGCAATGGCTGGGGTGAATATCATCGGAAGTGAACCTGCAGAAGGATCATTCTCAGTGGAGCACAGAATCGCTGCCCAGCTAAAGGGCTCCCCTCGCCTCACTGGGAGCACTCACCGGTGCACCTGCCAGCTGGCTCGCCTCCTTTGGAGTGCTCTCCCTGGCTCACTCAAAAGGAGGCTCGGGAGACCCGGGGAGAGTGAGCTATCACCGGCCCCAGCAGGGCGATCAGCAGTGAGTGGGTAACCAGAGACTGATCCTTCAGGGGAAGAGGAAGAAGTGCTCCTTGGAGCTGGGGAGAGAGA